>CAWUFW010023918.1:0-67802 GCA_963921515.1 Calotriton arnoldi | reverse complement strand
TGTGTGTTTAGGCAGGTGAGGTGGTTCTGGCAGTAGGTCTCATAGTGGTGTTTCAGGGTTTAGGGCAGTGGTGTTCGGGCAGTGTAGGGGTCTTGCTGGGAGTGGTGTTTCAGGGTTTAGGGCAGTGCAGTGGTGTTCGGGCAGTGTAGGGGGTCTTGCTGGGGGTAGTGTTTCAGGGTTTAGGGCAGTGCAGTGGTGTTCGGGCAGTGTAGGGGTCTTGCTGGGGGTAGTGTTTCAGGGTTTAGGGTAGTGCAGTAGTGTTCGGGCAGTGTAGGGGGTCGTGCAGGGGGTGGTGTTTCAGGGTTTAGGGCAGTGCAGTGGTGTTTGGGCAGTGTAGGGGGTCGTGCTGGGGGTGGTGTTTCAGGGTTTAGGGCAGTGCAGTGGTGTTCGGGCAGTGTAGGGGGTCGTGCTGGGGGTGGTGTTTCAGGGTTTAGGGCAGTGGTGTTCGGGCAGTGTAGGGGGTCTTGCTGGGGGTGATGTTTCAGGGTTTACGGCAGTGCAGTGGTGTTCGGGCAGTGTAGGAGGTCTTGCTGGGGGAAGTGTTTCAGGGTTTAGGGCAGTGCAGTGGTGTTCGGGCAGTGTAGGGGTCATGCTGGGGGTGGTGTTTCAGGGTTTATGGCAGTGCAGTGGTGTTCGGGCAGTGTAGGGGGTCGTGAAGGGGGGTGGTGTTTCAGGGTTTAGGGCAGTGCAGTGGTGTTCGGGCAGTGTAGGGGGTCGTGCTAGGGTATGTGTTTCAGGGTTTAGGGCAGTGCAGTGGTGTTCGGGCAGTGTAGGGGGTCGTGCAGGGGCTGGTGTTTCAGGGTTTAGGGCAGTGCAGTGGTGTTCGGGCAGTGTAGGGGGTTGTGCTGGGGGTAGTGTTTTAGGGTTTAGGGTACTGCAGTGGTGCTTGTGTAGTGTAGGGGTCGTGCTGGGGGTAGTGTTTTAGGGTTTAGGGTAGTGCAGTGGTGTTTGTGTAGTGTAGGGGGTCATGTTTTAGGGTAGTGCAGTGGTGTTTGGGTAGTGTAGGGGTCGTGCTAGGGGTAGTGTTTTAGGATTTAGGTTAGTGCAGTGGTGTTTGGGTAGTGTAGGGGGTCGTGCTGGGGGTAGTGTTTTAGGGTTTAAGGTAGTGCAGTGGTGTTTGTGTAGTGTAGGGGGTCGTGCTGGGGGTAGTGTTTTAGGTTTTAGGGTAGTGCAGTGGTGCTTGTGTAGTGTAGGGGTCGTGCTGGGGGTAGTGTTTTAGGGTTTAGGGTAGTGCAGTGGTGTTTGTGTAGTGTAGGGGGTCATGTTTTAGGGTAGTGCAGTGATGTTTGTGTAGTGTAGGGGGTTGTGCTGGGGGTAGTGTTTTAGGATTTAGGTTAGTGCAGTGGTGTTGGGGTAGTGTTTTAGGGTTTAGGGTAGTGCAGTGGTGTTTGTGTAGTGTAGGGGGTCATGCTGGGGTAGTGTTTTAGGGTTTAGGGTAGTGCAGTGGTGTTTTTGTAGTATAGGGGGTCATGTTTTAAGATGCAACGCTCCAATACCTGACCAGTCTGCACTACATAAAACTGCAAAAAAACTAAAAATAAAAAGTGTTTTGCACACTTTTGTCATTGGGCTATATGTGGGCTACATCTGGGTAATATTTGTGCTTCATTTGGGCTCTTTTTTCACTGGTGGCCATCTTGTATGACTTCTTTGTTATGAAGTTTCCTAATTTCCTTATTTACTGCAGTCTCCTCAGTAGGAAATGCTTTCAGTTTTTTACTTTGATTCCATCAAGAAGGCATTCAGATGTGTCACACATTTGCCATAAATTCAGAATGTTATTACTCTAGTTGTTCATTAGATCACTGTAGTAAAGCTGCTGCTCACCAAGGAGTTAACTGGAAGTCTACTGCTGGTATTGAAAGTGATTGTTTCAGTTTGCATGTCAGAATTTTCTAATGAAATAGAAGAGGATTTGAGATCTCACTTAAAACACGCACTAAATTTTCTTTTGCAGCACTAACCATAATTTCTATGGCAAAATGAACCCCCTCATTTTGTTCCTTTTAAATTAAATGTTTTAAGTGTTACCAGTTTATTCCAATCAAGATGGCTTCAGGTGTGCCATACTTTTGTCATAAGTAAGGCTGTTAGCACTCTAGTTGTTCTTTAGAACACTCTGGGAAGCTGCAGTAGAACACAAAGGCATCAACTGACAGGCTGCTCCTGTTGAAATATAACAGGAAGATATTTGAGATCTCACTTAAAACATGTCCTAATTTTTCTTTCTACAGCACTAACCATAATTTCTATGGCAAAATGAACCCCCTCATTTTGTTCCTTTTTAAATTAAATGTTTTAAGTGTTACCAGTTTACTCCAATCAAGATGGCTTCAGGTGTGCCATACTTTTGTCATAAGTAAGACTGTTAGCGCTCTAGTTGTTCTTTAGAACACTCTGGGAAGCTGCAGTAGAACACAAAGGCAACAACTGACAGGCTGCTCCTGTTGAAATATAACAGGAAGATATTTGAGATCACACTTGAAACATGTCCTAATTTTTCTTTCTACAGCACTAACCATAATTTCTATGACAAAATGAACCCCATCATTTTGTTCCTTTTTAAATTAAATGTTTTAATTGTTACCAGTTTATTCCAATCAAGATGGCTTCAGGTGTGCCATACTTTTGTCATAAGTAAGGCTGTTAGCACTCTAGTTGTTCTTTAGAACACTCTGGGAAGCTGCAGTAGAACACAAAGGCATCAACTGTTGAAATATAACAGGAAGATATTTGAGATCACACTTGAAACATGTCCTAATTTTTCTTTCCAGAGCACTAACCATAATTTCTATGACAAGATGAACCCCATCATTTTGTTCCTTTTTAAATTAAATGTTTTAAGTGTTACCAGTTTATTCCAATCAAGATGGCTTCAGGTGTGCCATACTTTTGTCATAAGTAAGGCTGTTAGCACTCTAGTTGTTCTTTAGAACACTCTGGGAAGCTGCAGTAGAACACAAAGGAATCAACTGACAGTCTCTGCCCTTGTTGGATGTACATGTTTTACTGAGAATGTCAGACTTCATTCTCACATGACTGAGAAAGATAATGTGAATTTACAGAAAATATGCTCTCATTTTAGCTTCTGGGGCACCTTCCAAAACTGTATGGGACAAGCATGTGAAAATAGTTTTCTCTCAAACATGATTCATGATATCCCAGCAGAAGGTTTTTCACAGGGTAAAATCACCTTAGAACACACCACAATTCCTGAAATTAGTATGGTACCATCAACAAATGAATTCTAATGTAACTAAAGTCTGTTATCACCCTTTATAGTTCTCCTTTTGGTAACCCTCAAAATCTTCGATTCACTACAATGCATTTCAATGGTACTATCATTCATTTTGGTCCCAAGATGGCTGCCAGCAATTCCAGGATGAAGTGCTGACAGCCAATCAGATCTCACGATGACATGTGTGGTTAGGCTCCGCCCAGATATATATGTGTTTTTACTTTTGATTTTCTCAGCAACTACTGAACGGATTTACACCATTTAACAAAAGGGTTCTTTTGAACCAAGAACTACCTCTTTGCCAAATTTGGTGTAATTCCGTTCAGCAGTTCGGGCTCTAGCCTTGCATAAAGTTTCCTATGGGAAATTGATTTTTTGACTCTTATTTTTTTAATTTCTCCGCAACCACTGAACGGATTTACACCATTTAACAAAAGGGTTCTTTCTGAACCAAGAACTACCTCTTTGCCAAATTTGGTGTAATTCCGTTCAGCAGTTCGAGCTGTAGCCGTGTCTAAAGTTTCCTATGGGAAAATGAATGGGGAAAACACGTTTTGGGACCCCCCTTTTTTCTCGGCCCCCGCTTGACGAATCACCCTGAGACTTTCAAGGTAGGAGCAAACCGGAGCGGGCCATAAAGTTTGAAAATTTCGCGAAGATTCGTCAACCGACGCAAGAGTTATTTCAAATAGAATGTTGTGGATTTCCTATGGAAAATAGGTCCTAACTATAACTATCTACTGGCGACCGCCAGTAGATAATATATATATATATATATATTCACTGAAAAAACCATAGGTTTTAGGGACAGTTATAGTTAGTTGGACATTTCACTCGTACAAAACCATAGAAATTCCCCCGTTATAGTTAGTTCAGCTAACTATAACTCGCGCCCCCGCAATGCACTGCTGATGACGTCACATATTACATCACTCATGACATGGTCAGTGACATCACTGATGACATCACTGATGACATCTCAAATGACATCACTGATGACATCACTGATGACATCATCCAGTGACTGTGTGTTTCTGTAAAGTTTAAATATGTTTAATATATATAGGGAAAGGCGTATTGAAGAATGAGTGCGTGTATAAGTGTCTGAATGGATGATTTAGTACGTGAGTGACTGACTCTACAAGTGAGTGATTAAATGTATCTTACTGAATGCATGGGTTAGTGACTAAACTGTGTGAATGTCTGTATCCGTCTGTCTGTTGGTTTGTAAGCGGCTGCATGGCTTTCTGAATAGCTACATGAGTGTCTACATGGGTTATTGATTGATTGTCTGAGTATCTGTATGGGTGCCTGAGTGTTTGTGTGGGTGGGGTGTGTGTGACTCTGTGCATAGAAGTGTGAGTTGGTGATTCACTGGGTGCATGGTTTCAAGAGTGCATCTGTGATGGACTGTATGGGTGGGTGAGTGTGTGTATGGGTGTGTTAGTGATTGAATGTATATCTCAGTGGTACATGTGTGAGTAACTACATATGTGAAAGGCAGTATATATGTGTGTTGGAGTATATAAATGGCTATAAGTGAGAGTGTGTGATTGTGAGAGTGGCTGTATGGATGAGTGTGTACTTGTATCAGTGATTGTATAAGAGCGTAAGAATGTGCTAGTATTTGTATGAGTAAGTGAGCTGGTGTGTGTATAACTGTATAGGTGAGTAAATGGGTGTGTGATTAAGTTTTTGCATGACTGACTAGGTGTGTGAGTACCTCTATGGATGAGTGGCGGTGTGTGAGTGTTTATATAGGTGTATGAGTGCATATGATAGTCCTGTACTGAGTGACTAAGTATGAGTGACTGTACGGGTGAGTGAGTGGATGTGTATGTAGACCTAAGAATCAGTGAGTGGGTATGTAGTTTTTGGTGTTGGAGTGTCTATGGTTTTGAGAATGGCAGTCTGTAATTTAGAGTGGGTGTATCAAAAGTTATATTAGGGTGTGAGAAGATGCATGAAATTATCACATGGATGATGTCATCAGTGATGTCATTTGAGATGTCATCAGTGATGTCATCAGTGATGTCACTGACCATGTCATGAGTGATGTAATATGTGACGTCATCAGCAGTGCATTGCGGGGCGCGAGTTATAGTTAGCTGAACTAACTATAACGGGGAATTTCTATGGTTTTGTACGAGTGAAATGTCCAACTAACTATAACTGTCCCTAAAACCTATGGTTTTTTCAGTGAATTTCAAAGGTTTTTTAAATGCTAATTTCTAACTATAACGTGTCTGAAACCTATGGTTTTTTCAGTGAATTTCAAAGGTTTTTTAAATGCTAATTTCTAACTATAACGTGCCTGAAACCTCTGATTTTTAAGTGAATTTCAAAGGTTTTTTAAATGCTAGTTTCTAACTATGCCTACAGAGGTAGGACATGTGAAGAAAGAAGAAAAAACGCACAGAAAGAAGCAAAAGATGTGCAGAAAGAACCAACAGAGGAGCAGAAAGAGGCCTTCTTGCAAAATCATCCTGTGCCCACAACTTTTTCAGACGGGTACTGGTGGTAACTGACTCTGACTAACCAGAGCCAGTGCTATGCTAAAATACACTTAGAATACAGTGAAAACACCTGACATACACTAGGGAACACTATGCGTTGGGGTACCCCTGTGATTAGCATGACCTCCTCTGCAAGTCCCTAGTACATAATAGGGCAGGGGATTAAAACTACCTCTTAAAATGCGCTACAGGGCGCGTTTGCACAGTGGTGAAGGGAGGGGGGCCTGAGGTGACATGTGTGCAAACGCACCCCGTGGCGCGTTTTAAGTTGCGGGATTAAGTCCCCTTGAATTCTGAGGGTCCCTAGGGCCCAACTAGCCCCCAGGTACCTACAGTTAGGACCACAGAGCTGAGTTGCAGAGAGGCGTTCCGAGGCCACGCACCTTTTTCACCTCTCTGCAACGCAACTCTGTTGTGCTTACTGAAGGTACCTGGTGGGCTAGTTGGCCCCAGGGTCCCTCAGGATTCAAAGGGAATTAATTCCCCAACTTAAAACGCACCACAGGGCGTGTTTGCGCACATGTCACCTGAGGCCCCGCCCCTCCCTTCAACACTGTGCAAACGCGCCCCGTGGTGCGTTTTAAGTTGGGGGATTAGGTCACCTTGAATCCTGAGGGTCCCTGGGGCCCAACTAGCCCACTAGGTACTTCCAGTAAGCACCACAGGCCTGCGTTGCAACGCCTGTAACAAATTGTGCAGTTGTGTTTAGGTAGTGAAGAGGGTCGTGCTGGGGGTAGTGTTTTAGGGTTTAGGGTAGTGCAGTGGTATTTGTGTAGTGTAGGGGGTCATGCTGGGGGTAGATTTAGGGTTTAGGGTAGTGCAGTGGTGTTTGGGTAGTGTAGGGAGTCGTGCTGGGGGAGTGTTTTAGGGTAGTGCAGTGGTGTTTGGGTAGTGTAGGGGGTCGTGCTGGGGGTAGTGTTTTAGGGTTTAGGGTAGTGCAGTGGTGTTTGGGTAGTGTAGGGGGTCGTGCTGGGGGTAGTGATTTAGGGTAGTGCAGTGGTGTTTGGGTAGTGTAGGGGGTACTGCTGGGGGTAGTGTTTTAGGGTTTAGGTTAGTGCAGTGGTGTTTGGGTAGTGTAGGGGTACTGCTGGGGGTAGTCTTTTAGGGTTTAGGGTAGTGCAGTGGTGTTTGTGTAGTGTAGGGGTAGTGTTTTAGGGTTTAGGGTAGTGCAGTGGTGTTTGTGTAGTGTAGGAGGTCGTGTTTTAGGGTTTAGGGTAGTGCAGTGGTCTTTGGGTAGTGTAGGGAGTCGTGCGGGGGTAGTGTTTTAGGGTTTAGGGTAGTGTAGGGGGTCATGCAGGGGGTAGTGTTTTAGGGATTAGGGTAGTGCATTGGTGTTTGGGTAGTGTAGGGGGTCATGCGGGGGGTAGTGTTTTAGGGTTTAGGGCAGTGCAGTGGTGTTTGGGTAGTGTAGGGGGTCGTGCTGGGGGAGTGTTTTAGGGTTTAGGGAGTGCAGTGCAGTGGTGTTCGGGTAGTGTAGAGGGTTGTGCTGGGGGAGTGTTTGAGGGTTTAGGGCAGTGCACTCGTGTTCGGGTAGTGTAGGGGGTTGTGCTGGGGGTAGTATTTTAGGGTTTAGGGTAGTGCAGTGGTGTTCGGGTAGTGTAGGGGGTCGTGCTGGGGGTAGTGTTCTAGGGTTTAGGGCAGTGCAGTGGTGTTTGGGCAGTGTAGGGGGTAATGCTGGGGGTAGTGTTTTAGGGTTTAGGGCAGTGCAGTGGTGTTTGGGCAGTGTAGGGGGTCATGCTGTTTCAGGGTTTAGGGCAGTGCAGTGGTGTTCGGGCAGTGTAGGGGGTGGTGTTTCAGGGTTTAGGGCAGTACAGTGGTGTTCGGGCAGTGTAGGGGTCGTGCAGGGGGTGGGGTTTCAGGGTTTAGGGCAGTGGTGTTCGGGCAGTGTAGGGGGTCGTGCTGGGGGTGGTGTTTCAGGGTTTGGGGCAGTGCAGTGGTGTTCGAGCAGTAAAGGGGGTCGTGCTGGGGGTGGTGTTTCAGGGTTTAGGGCAGTGCAGTGGTGTTCGGGCAGTGTAGGGGGCGGTGCAGGGGGTGGTGTTTCAGGGTTTAGGGCAGTGCAGTGGTGTTCGGGCAGTGTAGGGGGTCATGCAGGGGTGGTGTTTCAGGGTTTAGGGCAGTGCAGTGGTGTTCGGGCAGTGTAGGGTGTCGTGCTGGGGCTGGTGTTTCAGGGTTTAGGGCAGTACAGTGGTGTTCGGGCAGTGTAGGGGGTCGTGCTGGGGCTGGTGTTTCAGGGTTTAGGGCAGTGCAGTGGTGTTCGGGCAGTGTAGGGGGTTGTGCTGGGGCTGGTGTTTCAGGGTTTAGGGCAGTGCAGTGGTGTTCGGGCAGTGTAGGTGGTCGTGGTGGGGCTGGTGTTTCAGGGTTTAGGGCAGTGCAGTGGTGTTCGGGCAGTGTAGGGGTCATGCTGGGGCTGGTGTTTCAGGGTTTAGGGCAGTGCAGTGGTGTTCGGGCAGTGTAGGGGGTCTTGCTGGGGCTGGTGTTTCAGAGTCTAGGGCAGTGCAGTGGTGTTCGGGCAGTGTAGGGGGTCTTGCTGGGGCTGGTGTTTCAGTGTTTAGGGCAGTGCAGTGGTGTTCGGGCAGTGTAGGGGGTCGTGCTGGGGGTGGTGATTCAGGGTTTAGGGCAGTGCAGTGGTGTTTGGGCAGTGTAGGGGGTCATGCTGGGGCTAGTGTTTCAGGATTTAGGGCAGAGCAATGGTGTTCAGGCAGTGTAGGGGTTTTGCTGGAGGTGGTGTTTCAGGGTTTAGGGCAGTGCAGTGGTGTTCGTGCAGTGTAGGGGGTGTTGTTTCAGGGTTTAGGGCAGTGGTGTTCAGGCAGTGTAGGGGGTCTTGCTGGGGTTGATGTTTCAGGGTTTAGGGCAGTGCCGTGGTGTTCGGGCAGTGTAGGGGGTCATGCTGGGGGTGGTGTTTCAGGGTTTAGGGCAGTGCAGTGGTGTTCCGGCAGTGTAGGAGGTCATGCAGGGGGTGGTGTTTCAGGGTTTAGGGCAGTGCAGTGGTGTTCGGGCAGTGTAGGGGTCATGCTGGGGGTGGTGCTTCAGGGTTTAGGGCAGTGCAGTGGTGTTCGGGCAGTGTAGGGTGTCGTTGTGAGGGGTGGTGTTTCAGGGTTTAGGGCAGTGTAGTGGTGTTCGGGCAGTGTAGGAGGTCGTGCAGGGGTGGTGTTTCAGGGTTTAGGGCAGTGCAGTGGTGTTCGGCCAGTGTAGGTGGTCTTGCTGGGGGTGGTGTTTCAGGCTTTAGTGCAGTGGTGTTCGGGCAGTGTACGGGGTCTTGCTGGGGGTGGTGTTTCAGGGTTTAGGGCAGTGCAGTGGTGTTCGGGCAGTGTAGGGGTCTTGCTGGGGCTGGTGTTTCAGGGTTTAGGGCAGTGCAGTGGTGTTCGGGCAGTGTAGGGGTCGTGCTGGGGCTGGTGTTTGAGGGTTTAGGGTAGTGCAGTGGTGTTCGGGCAGTGTAGGGGGTTGTGCTGGGGCTGGTGTTTTAGGGTTTAGGGCAGTGCAGTGGTTTTCGGGCAGTGTAGGCGGTCGTGCTGGGTCTGGTGTTTCAGGGTTTAGGGCAGTGCAGTGGTGTTCGGGCAGTGTACGGGGTTGTGCTGGGGCTGGTGTTTCAGGGTTTAGGGCAGTGCAGTGGTGTTCGGGCAGTGTAGGGGGTCGTTCTGGGGTTGGTGTTTCAGGGTTTAGGGCAGTGCAGTGGTGTTCGGGCAGTGTAGGGGGTTGTGCTGGGGCTGGGGTTTCATGGTTTAGGGCAGTGCAGTGGTGTTCGGGCAGTGTAGGGGGTCGTGCTGGGGGTGGTGTTTCAGGGTTTAGGGCAGTGCAGTGGTGTTCGGACAGTATAGGGCGTCATGCTGGGGGTGGTGTTTCAGGGTTTAGGGCAGTGCAGTGGTGTACGGGCAGTGTAGGGGGTCTTGCTGGGGGTGGTGTTTCAGGGTTTAGGGCAGTGGTGTTCGGGCAGTGTAGGGGGTCTTGCTGGGGGTAGTGTTTCGGGGTTGAGGGCAGTGCAGTGGTGTTCGTGCAGTGTAGGGGGTCGTGCTGGGGGTGGTGTTTCAGGGTTTAGGGCAGTGCAGTAGTGTTCGGGCAGTGTAGGGGATCGTGCAGGGGGTGGTGTTTCAGGGTTTAGGGCAGTGCAGTGGTGTTCGGGCAGTGTAGGGGGTTGTGCAGGGGGTGGTGTTTCAGGGTTTAGGGCAGTGCAGTGGTGTTCGGGCAGTGTAGGGGTCGTGCTGGGGCTGGTGTTTCAGGGTTTAGGGCAGTGCAGTGGTGTTCGGGCAGTGTAGGGGTCTTGCTGGGGGTGGTGTTTCAGGGTTTAGGGCAGTGGTGTTCGGGCAGTGTAGGGGGTCTTGCTGGGGGTGGTGTTTCAGGGTTTAGGGCAGTGCAGTGGTGTTCGGGCAGTGTAGGGGTCTTGCTGGGGGTAGTGTTTCAGGGTTTAGGGCAGTGCAGTGGTGTTCGGGCAGTGTAGGGTGTCTTGCTGGGGGTAGTGTTTCAGGGTTTAGGGCAGTGCAGTGGTGTTCGTGCAGTGTAGGGGGTCGTGCTGGGGATGGTGTTTCAGGGTTTAGGGCAGTGCAGTAGTGTTCGGGCAGTGTAGGGGGTCGTGCAGGGGGTGGTGTTTCAGTGTTTAGGGCAGTGCAGTGGTGTTCGGGCAGTGTAGGGGGTCGTGCTGGGGGTGGTGTTTCAGGGTTTAGGGCAGTGCAGTGGTGTTCGGGCAGTGTAGGGGGTCGTGCTGGGGGTGGTGTTTCAGGGTTTAGGGCAGTGGTGTTCGGGCAGTGTAGGGGGTCTTGCTGGGGGTGATTTTTCAGGGTTTAGGGCAGTGCAGTGGTGTTCGGGCAGTGTAGGAGGTCTTGCTGGGGGTAGTGTTTTGGGGTTTAGGGCAGTGCAGTGGTGTTCGGGCAGTGTAGGGGTCATGCTGGGGGTGGTGTTTCAGGGTTTAGGGCAGTGCAGTGGTGTTCGGGCAGTGTAGGGGGTCGTGAAGGGGGTGGTGTTTCAGGGTTTAGGGCAGTGCAGTGGTGTTCGGGCAGTGTAGGGGGTCGTGCTAGGGTATGTGTTTCAGGGTTTAGGGCAGTGCAGTGGTGTTCGGGCAGTGTAGGGGGTCGTGCAGAGGCTGGTGTTTCAGGGTTTAGGGCAGTGCAGTGGTGTTCGGGCAGTGTAGGGGGTCGTGCTGGGGGTAGTGTTTTAGGGTTTAGGGTAGTGCAGTGGTGCTTGTGTAGTGTAGGGGGTCGTGCTGGGGGTAGTGTTTTAGGGTTTAGGGTAGTGCAGTGGTGTTTGTGTAGTGTAGGGGGTCATGTTTTAGGGTAGTGCAGTGGTGTTTGGGTAGTGTAGGGGGTCGTGCTGGGGGTAGTGTTTTAGGATTTAGGTTAGTGCAGTGGTGTTTGGGTAGTGTAGGGGGTCGTGCTGGGGGTAGTGTTTTAGGGTTTAAGGTAGTGCAGTGGTGTTTGTGTAGTGTAGGGGGTCGTGCTGGGGGTAGTGTTTTAGGTTTTAGGGTAGTGCAGTGGTGCTTGTGTAGTGTAGGGGGTCGTGCTGGGGGTAGTGTTTTAGGATTTAGGTTAGTGCAGTGGTGTTGGGGTAGTGTTTTAGGGTTTAGGGTGGTGCAGTGGTGTTTGTGTAGTGTAGGGGGTCATGCTGGGGGTAGTGTTTTAGGGTTTAGGATAGTGCAGTGGTGCTTGTGTAGTGTAGGGGGTCGTGCTGGGGTAGTGTTTTAGGGTTTAGGGTAGTGCAGTGGTGTTTTTGTAGTGTAGGGGGTCATGTTTTAAGATGCAACGCTCCAATACCTGACCAGTCTGCACTACATAAAACTGCAAAAACTAAAAATAAAAAATGTTTTGCACACTTTTGTCATTGGGCTATATGTGGGCTACATCTGGGTAATATTTGTGCTACATTTGGGCTCTTTTTTCACTGGTGGCCATCTTGGAAGACTTCTTTGTTATGAAGTTTCCTAATTTCCTCATTTACTGCAGTCTCCTCAGTAGGAAATGCTTTCAGTTTTTTACTTTGATTCCATCAAGAAGGCATTCAGATGTGTCACACATTTGCCATAAATTCAGAATGTTATTACTCTAGTTGTTCATTAGATCACTGTAGTAAAGCTACTGCTCACCAAGGAGTTAACTGGAAGTCTACTGCTGGTATTGAAAGTGATTGTTTCAGTCTGCATGTCAGAATTTTCTAATTAAATAGAAGAGGATTTGAGATCTCACTTAAAACATGCACTAAATTTTCTTTTTGCAGCACTAACCATAATTTCTATGGCAAAATGAACCCCCTCATTTTGTTCCTTTTTAAATTAAATGTTTTAAGTGGCATCAACTGACAGGCTGCTCCTGTTGAAATATAACAGGAAGATATTTGAGATCTCACTTAAAACATGTCCTAATTTTTCTTTCTACAGCACTAACCATAATTTCTATGGCAAAATGAACCCCCTCATTTTGTTCCTTTTTAAATTAAATGTTTTAAGTGTTACCAGTTTATTCCAATCAAGATGGCTTCAGGTGTGCCATACTTTTGTCATAAGTAAGACTGTTAGCGCTCTAGTTGTTCTTTAGAACACTCTGGGAAGCTGCAGTAGAACACAAAGGCATCAACTGACAGGCTGCTCCTGTTGAAATATAACAGGAAGATATTTGAGATCACACTTGAAACATGTCCTAATTTTTCTTTCTACAGCACTAACCATAATTTCTATGAGAAAATGAACCCCATCATTTTGTTCCTTTTTAAATTAAATGTTTTAAGTGTTACCAGTTTATTCCAATCAAGATGGCTTCAGGTGTGCCATACTTTTGTCATAAGTAAGGCTGTTAGCACTCTAGTTGTTCTTTAGAACACTCTGGGAAGCTGCAGTAGAACACAAAGGAATCAACTGACAGTCTCTGCCCTTGTTGGATGTACATGTTTTACTGAGAATGTCAGACTTCATTCCCACATGACTGAGAAAGATAATGTGAATTTACAGAAAATATGCTCTCATTTTAGCTTCTGGGGCACCTTCCAAAACTGTATGGGACAAGCATGGGAAAATAGTTTTCTCTCAAACATGATTCATGATATCCCAGCAGAAGGTTTTTCACAGGGTAAAATCACCTTAGAACACACCACAATTCCTGAAATTAGTATGGTACCATCAACAAATGAATTCTAATGTAACTAAAGTCTGTTATCACCCTTTATAATTCTCCTTTTGGTAACCCTCAAAATCTTCGATTCACTACAATGCATTTCAATGGAACCAAGAACTACCTCTTTGCCAAATTTGGTGTAATTCCGTTCAGCAGTTCGGGCTGTAGCCTTGCATAAGTTTCCTATGGGAAATTGATTTTTTGACTCTTATTTTTTTAATTTCTCCGCAACTACTGAACGGATTTGCACCATTTAACAAAAGGGTTCTTTCTGAACCAAGAACTACCTCTTTGCCAAATTTGGTGTAATTCCGTTCAGCAGTTCGGGCTGTAGCCGTGTCTAAAGTTTCCTATGGGAAAATGAATGGGGAAAACACGTTTTGGGACCCCTTTTTCTCGGCCCCCGCTTGACGAATCACCCTGAGACTTTCAGGGTAGGAGCGGACCGGAGCGGGCCATAAAGTTTGAAAATTTCGCGAAGATTCGTCAACCGACGCAAGAGTTATTTCAAATAGAATGTCGCGGATTTCCTATGGAAAATAGGTCCTAACTATAACTATCTACTGGCGACCGCCAGTAGATAATATACATATATATATGTATATAGGTACATATATATATCTTTCTCTCTGTAGATGACTTATGTATATATATGTATCTATATACATATATATATGTATGTAGATGCATATATGTACATATATCATCTACAGAAAGAGAGACTCTCCCTCTCTCTCTCTCTCTCTCACTCTCTCTCTCTCTCTCTCTCTATATATATATATATATAGAGAGAGAGATCTCTCTTTCTCAATTTTTTTGTTATAGTTATGGCTTCCCTGGGGGCCGATTGTGGCGGCCACGGAAAGCACATGACTATAAAAAAAAAATTGCCCCCACAGGGGGTCGGCCACTGAGCAGGAGGACCAACCCCCTGCCAATTTCGCCGCCATTTAAAAAAAAAAAAAAACATTATTTATTACATTTTGGGGGGCGATCGCGGCCCCCCCCCAGGGAAAGCCAAAGTTGGGTAATTAAATAATATGCCCCCGGAGGGGGGGGGTCGCCCATTCCCACAAGGGCCAACCCCCCCAAAGACATCCCTGGTGTCTAGTGGGGTTTCCTGGCAATGGATCGCAGCGCTGCCGCGATCGATGGCCAGGAAACCCTTTCAGGAAGGCCTCGTTTGAAAGGGGAGACTCTCCCCTTTCAAATGAGGCCTCCCTGAAAGCTGGGGAGGCCGTTTTCAGCCTGATTTCCCCATCGGAGTCGAGGGTGGCCTTACCTGCGGCTGTCCTCGGCTCCAGTGGGGAAATCAGTGATGTCAGAGCACCTCACGTCGCGCTGACATCACAGATGGGCGGGAGGGGTGGCAGGGGGAAACGTGGAAAGCCTTCCGCATCTCCCCCAGGGGGGAAAAAAAACAACCTCTGGTGCTCTGCACCGGAGGATTAAAGGGGGCCCTCCCTGCTGTCGGCCATTGGACGTGTGCCGCACCAGGGAGGTAGTGGCCGACGCAAGCACCAAAAGGGTTAAGAAAGGAAAAGCCCAATCACCCCCACCACCTGCATCAGATCCCAAACCCTAAACAACAACACTCTATCTTATCCCTTCTTCAACTAATCCTACCCACACTATGCACAACTGACTCACCCTCACCCTAAATCGTAAACAACATAAAACTATCCTGCCCCTTCGCAACTAATCAAAACCATCCCATCCACAACAATCCTACCCCCTCCTAAATGGTAAAGAACATATCCTATCATACCCTTTCCATGACTCATTATTAACAGACCATCCACAACAGACCCACCTCTCCCTAATGTAAATGCCCCTCTATACTGTCCAAACATTTTTTATTTCCTCTGGTGCCCTCCTAATATCCTCTAGTAAAGTGCACTGAGTGTGCCAGGGCCTGTAAATCAAATGCTACTAGTGGGCCTGCAACACTGATTGTGCCACCCACATGAGTAGCCCTGAAAAGATATCTCGGACCTGCCACTGCAGTGTCTGTGCTCTGTGCGCACTTTTAGACTGCCATGTTGACCTGGCAAGTGCAAACACAAGGAGATGATGGACTGAGGGCTGAAACTTTTCAGACACTCACCTCCAGTCATAGATCTGGGTTGAATCCATCATCGTTCTCTAGCTCACTTCGCCACCCCAGTTTGGACCCAGCCATATGCAAATCAGTCCTGACCCTGTGCCTCATGGGAACTGCCAGGTCATAGATCTGGGTTGAATCCACTTGCCCGGCCCTAACCTTTGCTTTTATTACATGTAAGGCACCCCTAGGGCAGGCTCATGGTACCCCCATGGGCAGGGTACAGTGTATGTGAAAGGTAGGACATGTACTGGTGTGTGTGACATGTCCTGACAGTGAAATACAGTGTATTTTGTTTTTCACTATTGAAAGGCTATCTGCCCTATATGATAACATGGGAGATACTTTGTAATATCTGACACTTACAAGTATAACTTCCCATTGGGACAAGATAGAGAAATAAAGTTTAGGCTCTCTGAACTCAGAATTTAATAACACATCTTTTAGTAAATATGGTTTTTAAATTGTGTGTTTGAAAATACCACTTTTTGAAGTAGGCATTTTCTTGTTTAACCATTCTGTGTGCCTCTGCCTGTTTGTGGATTGACTGTCTGGTTTTTGAGTGACAGGGGCTGGGGATGTGCAGTCACTGTAGGCAGCTACTGGGGGGGTTGAGGTGTGCCTGGAACTTCCTGGATGACTCAGAGCAGAGCTGAATAGACCTTGGCTGCATTTAGAGTAGTAGGAGGAGTTTTCCTTGTACCTGATCAGGGCCTGTCTCTCTTGCACATTGTTGTCTCCACCCCTGTGGTCATACTGCACCAGTGAGGACAGAATTGGTTTGGACTGGGCTCAGAGACCCTTACACAAAGAGAACAAAGACAAAATGGGGTATAAGTAGTGGACCCTAAGCCCCAGAATTTTAGATCACTTCTGGACTCAAGAGGAACCTTTGCCAAGGAGAAGAGCTGTAGAGCTGTGAGGAGGAGTACTGCCCCTTTGCTGTGTGCTGTGTGGGGTTGGCCTGAAGTTGCTGCTTCTGCCAAGGAAAAGACAAAGATTGGAACTTTGCTGTGAACCTGCTTGAAGAAGAATCTCCAAGGGCCTGCGTGTGCTGGTCTCCTGTTCTGAAGTCTCAGGGACACAAAGACTTCAACCCCAGCTCCTCTGAACACTATTGCTGAGAGTTCTGACCTGCCAGGAGGTGCCTATTCCAGTTTTGGGCCTCTGGAGGGTGTTCCTGCTGCTGCAGGCTGGAAGAAACCTAAGAGAAGCAAGAAAACCTGTTTCCGACGCCGTCAGCGATGCCGCTGTGACGCCGCGACCTGCACCGAGGCCAGGGGTACCGCTCGTGAAGTGAACGATGCACCGCCCTTCAACGCCTGCCGAAGCCTGCAGTTATCAGCATTTTTCCGATGCCAGCACTCGCACCGACTCCATCTTCGCCTGCGCCTGCATCCTGTTATCATGGCACCGATAACTGCCGAGGGTGACTCCATGAACTCGCCGACTTCGCATCGCCTCACCAGAACCGACGCCTCATCGCTGACGCAACTGAATTACCCAGTCCTGGATTCGACACGTCGCCTCCTCGTGGACATGATGCCATGCCTCCCCCGTGGCAGCCAGGGAGCCGGCCTCAACCTCGGTATGATGCCTCACCTCCACAATGCCGTGCATCGTCATAGACTTCGTTTTCAAAGGTACTGTTTGTTTGGGGGTCCACGTGACTCTGTGCCCGATGCCGCAAACCTCGCGGTCGGCGCTGGACTTTGTATTTATTCCTGTCCCAACATCGCAATAGCCCCAGGTGGAGCAATTTGTTTGATTTATTGGCTAAAACTGCTCTTCTCCTCCAAAATGCACACATTGGTCTTGTTTTTAAAAAAATAATCTCCCAATGGATCCACTATTAGACAAGCAATCTGCCTTCCGCTATAGAATCCCTAAATCACATAAAGCACTTCACGCCCTATGCTCCACTCATAAACTGTCCGATGCTTGGCGACTTCACAATCCCACTGGCTGTGACTTCATCTTTTTTTCATCACCTCCCAACACATTCTCTAGAATTGATTATCTTTTTCTTGACCCTACTCTTCTACCACTCTCCAACAATTCCTACATTGAGCCCATAACTATTTCGGACCATGCAGCTCTTTCTGGTACAAGTTCAGCTTCTACCTACCACCCCACCACAAAAAATCTGGCACATGAATCTAGAAAATCTAGAGGACAGGCAAGCTACTAACGAAATTAACTATAAGCATTGCATTGAATTAAACTGAAATTCTGTCCCCTCTCCAGTTACTCTTTGGGACTCCATGAAATGCTGCTGAAGAGGCCTTGTTATCAGCCATATGTCTCGTAAAAGCAAACTCATTAAAGATTATGTTGACAAACTAACTGCAGAAATTATAGCGGCAGAGTTGTTCTATGGTCACAAAAATCACCCTGCCTTCTTGTCACACCTAAAACACCTTAAGTATGATCTCAATGACATCCTCAGCAAACTGGCCTACCTTTGGGTTTATGCCCAAAAAGGCAAAAAACTGTTCTACCTAAATAAAGCTGGTAAAGCTTTGGCAGCCTATTGAAAGTTTAAGTGCAATTCTACTATCATCCAAAAATTACAGACGAAGAGGGCACTCTCCATTCCTCCACAGACATGATTTTCAAAACCTTCCAACACTTTTATTCAATGCTGTACACCCCCTCAGTCCACTCACCACTCGATGTCTGTCTAAATCTTTTGAACTCTTTGCCCATTAAGCAAGTCTGAGATACTGACCAGTTTGGACTTGCCAGTCCAATCTCGGAGGAGGAGATTGTACGGACCATCAAATCTATCCCCACTGGTAAAGCACCAGGACCCAATGGCTTCCCCATTGACTTTTACAAAAACTTTTTTAGTACAATTATGCCACCATTAAAATCGACCCTCTCCCATTTTGCTACTTCTGGCGCAGTATCAGGTACTGCTTCTGGGGCCACTCTTGTGGTTATTCCCAAGGATGGCAAGGACCATTCTGATCCCAAAAACTTGCAGGCCTATCTCTTCTTAACATAGATGCTAGATTTGATGCTAAGAGCCTTTCATTTTGGTTATCCCCCTCGATTGCCACACTATTTCACCCTACTCAAACTGGTTTTATCAAAGTCCGACTTGCTAGTGATAACATCCGTCTTTTTTCTCACATTGTTGAGAAGGCCTCTGACAGTCTTTTTCCACCAGCTGTGGCAATTGCCCTGGACGCGGACATTTCCTGGCCATATCTCGAAGCCGTCCTTTCCAGGCACGGCCTTGGTAAAGAGTTTATTAAGATAACAATGGCACTTTACTCCAGCCGTTCTGCAAGGATTAGAATTAAAGGATCCCTGTCTCAATCCCTCTTCACTAGGGTACGCGTCAGGGTTGTCCCTTATCCCCGTTGCTGAGTTTTTCTAGCCATTGATCCCCTTTTACTAATGCTAAACACTTCACCAGATATTCCTGGCATCCTTTTTAAAAATACCTCATACAAAACAGCTGCTTATGCCAATGACATTTTAATATTTACTCAGTCCCCAGAGTTCGCCATCACACCATTCTATCATGTATCAACATTTTTTCTATGAGATCAGGCTATTATCTGAATAGGGATAAGACGGAGATATTTCCGCTCAATATACATTGTCACCCTGCAATTGAAAACCACCCTCAAATACATTAGGATATGGTTCTCCAGAGACCTTAGAGAGTATGTCTCTATCAATGAGGATAAAACTCTAAATAAGATTAAAGACCTACTGTCGTGTAGTTCCTATAAAACCTATATAGGGTCTGCACGTTTAGACAACATACACTGCGGGCTTGGTGTCCAGACTGATTCCAGACACCCCCACCGGATATGTTGGCCTGTATACCAGCTAGCTCACAGTGCCACTAGAAACTCCTCTTACCAAGGAGAGAATAGTTCTTGGCAACTATCGAACATGACAACCCTGATCCCTCAGGATCGTGGAAATAGTGTACTACTTTTCGCTCAGTCACTCGTGCTCACTTAGTCTCAGGGAGATACACAGAATAAACGGTATGGACGTTTTTCAATAAGTATTTATTGAACAGTCGTTATTCTATTGTAAAATAGGAGTGCTGAAACAATCATTAGACAATAACAGATATAAATGATTAGAAGCACTAAGAAGGTGAAAGGATGGTAGATTTCTACCATCTTGCTATAATCATAAACATAGGCAACTATATAAAATACATATCAATAAAAATGCGTACTCCTACGATGCTACCCTAACTAGATGTACCTAAGTGTACCTAGCATGTATGTAGGTGTTAAGCCAAGAATCCCTCTAGGATAGAGTCAACTCCATTACCTGAAGTGAGAGACTGTGGGACCCCGTCTTGGTCTCGAGTTGGACACCCCGCAAGGGATGTTCAGTCCACTGCGAGCTGGAGTATCTGCATGCAGGAACGTCAGCGTCTTGCGTCAGTGTGTCGGCATTGAAGTCGTGATCTCCTCCCTCTATCTCAGCAAGATGTGATGTTTATATACCCGAAGGTATCCCCAGGGGTTCTACCTTGCTGTGCCACTGTCGGACTTAGGATGACGTCGGGAATGAACCTTGTACATAGTTATTATACAGGAAATGGTGGTCCTGCTGAGTTTCTAGGTAAAGTGTCAGTCCTAGCAGCCCGTTATGTATGTAATGTAGGGATGAATATAGGTGAAAGGTTGGGATGTTACCCGAGCCTATATTGGGGTACCTATATGGAATATAACACTACTAGCGACATGGACCCAGGTGAACATATCTTGATGGGGTGGATTTGAAACCATAAAGATGATGATCTCTCCGCTAATTAACTTTTTATCGAGTATGCTTCACACCTGCCTCTCCCCATAGTTCTTCCACAATGTTGATAAGGCTGTTTCACTCTTCCTGTGAGACAGTAAAAAGCATGCTTTAGCCTCAAGAAATTGAGAATGCCCAAGAAAGCTGGCCGTTGCATGTTTCTGGATTGGGCCACTTATCAATAGGCCTTACCTGGCCTCCCAAGGTGCAAGTTGATTTGAACCTAATCCTCTATTCAAACCTATTTGGCTAGGAGTTGACACCACTATATGCCACCCCTTTCCACTCTCATCCACTCTGAAAATGTCAAACTATCCCTACTCCAAGTCACATATAATTTTTAGGGACTCTATAGCCACAATGCTCACCATTGACTTGATATTGAAAACTACCATCCGTACCTCAACTATGGCGTCCCTATGATATAATAAGAAACTATTTACTCCCAACACTCGTGAGTTTGGACATTTGTGGGCTGCCAAAAGGATTGCAACGATTTCTAACTTATACAATAACTCTGGTCTGCTACCTTTCTTGTCCTTACAACATAAACATAACCTGTCTGATCTAGACTTTTATGACTTTCTCAGCATTAAAGCAAAGATCACTAAAATGGGTCCTTTCTCTAATTCTCAACTCATTTGGAAATTACAACTGTTTCTTTCACAAGGTCACACTGCCTCAAAATTCTATAAACTACTCATTATTTCAAAATGTCCTTGGCATCCACCTCTACAAGAGAAATGGTCCTTTTATTTCTCCTCCAATAACCTTGTTCCGCCAGATGTGGACACTTGGTCCAGGGTAGGCTCACAACTACTCTAGCATAAACTGACCTCATCGCTAACCCAGACCTAGACTTTTTGCAGTGTACAGCATGTACTGGACACCGGCAAAACTGTTCTGGTTAAAGATGAAGGATGCTAATACATGCTGGGCCTGCGACTTGTCCCTTGGTGACGAGGAACACATGTTCTTCTCCTGTACTAATCTCCAGTCCTACTGGTGGGAGGTGTCTTCACAACTTCAGAACATTTTTAGAATACCTATCCCACTATCCCTTCCAATCATCCTCCTAGGACCACAGATGACAGGCCCTCCAATTGATCTTTCTGCCAAGGACCTATCACTCCTTGATCTTCTTCTCACCATTGCTATTAAATTTATACTACTACTTGACTGGAAATCCTCCAATAATGTATCCTATCATACCTGGTGGGCCTGGGTAAACTATCTACGCAGGACACATATCAACCAATCTCATACAAGAGGTTGCCCGGCCCCCTCTCAGGGTATTAGGAATACGTTTGACCTTTTTATTCGTGACTCTTCTGCTTAAAGGGAAATCTCGCAATCACCTAGTGTCCACTAATTCTTACTCTTCTTATCATGTCTGACTCTCGGAGCCTCCATGCACATAGCATCACATGACTCCCCCCTTTCCTTCCTGCCCTACTACTTCCCCCCACAGCTCTCTTTTTCCTTCGTTCTCTCTTTTTCATTTAATGTATCATTGGTGCATTCATTGAAGGTATACATCTGACTATTCCACCTGGTTCATTTCACCCAGTCCTATTTGATCTACATAACCAGGTACCAACTGCTTCTGTTCCTTCTTATGTACTGGATTTATGTCTATTGTTATTTCATGCCTTTATCATCTGTATCTGTAAGTGCCACATTATTGTATACCTTGGGCAACTGTCAAATGTCGGAGATTGAATCTTTTTCTTCTCCCTCCTCACTTTCTCAGTACTGCTTTTCATTATAAAATCAATAAAACAATTTGGAAGAAATGGCTTATCGGGCTATTTCCACCCGCAAAAATGCTTTTACATATGTACAAAACACTAATTGTGATTTGGTAACACGTTACTTAGAAGGTGCGTGTTTAGGGCGTCCCTTCCTAATACGGAATCTGAATGGAACGTACAAATGTTTTGCCACCGAAATGCAGTCACAAAACATTCGCACTTTACCACCAATTGTACGTTGGTGGTAACACATTCACAAATGGGTAGGGGTCCCCAAGGGGCCACTTCCCCTTTGAGATTGGTTGAAAATATTTTTTAAGAGCAGGCAGTGGTCCCAAAAATTTCAAGAAAACTTTTCTTTTATTTTGAAACGCATCCCGTTTTCTTTTAAGGAGAACGGGCTGCATTAAAAAAAAAGACTTCTTTATTTAAAAGCAATCGCAGATGTGGTGGTCTGCTGACCCCAGCAGGCCATCATCCCAGTGATTTTTGCGATTCCCAATGGGTCATAAACTGAGACCTACCTCATTATTATTCATGAGGTTGGTCTGCATGCAACCCACTACGAATCGCAAAAAGTGTAAAAAACACTTTATTACATTAGTGTTTGCGATTACCAAACAGAGAGTTGTACAAATTTGCTATTTGGTAATCGCAAACACTAATGTTAGTACAGCTGTTCCAAAATGCTTTTACATTTTCTATTTAACTTGCCACATGTGATGTGTTTTAAAGATAGAGGTCAAATGTCAGACTATGTCTTCTAACAAATTGCTGCTTATTCTTTTAGCATGGGGACTGATGTTTACTTTTCTTTCTCTGACTGCAAAGTGAGAGGTGTTTTTAAAGTGAATTGTGTGGCAATCTTGCTGGGATACTTGGAATGTGAAAGAAAAGGCTGTAGGATGCCATATTTTGTAACACACAACAAAATGTAGATACTTATAAATGAACTTTACACACTTCAGAATATATCAGCAAATCAAGACACGTTTATTTGGTGATGAACAAATGCTAAATATTCACTAAAACCTGATTTCCACACATTACCATTTGTGTGCTATATAGGCTTATCACTAAAACTGTACACCTGGGCTAATTCAGTGGTCATTTCAATGGAAAATGAGCTTGTCTGTTAATGACACTGTTCTACTGCATGATGCTTTAGTAATATATTTGAGACAGTGTGCTTCAAAATGACCACTAGCTATATGCTACATCCTTGCCACTCTCCTGCTGGATACATTTGCTACCCTTTGTGTGATTTTTCACAATCCCTATGACTTCATTGATGTAATACTGATGTCAGCACCCCTACTCAGAAAATTGTTCCAGCAAAACTGGTGCAAAGGTGCTAAAATATGTACCTTAGTCCAGTTTAAAAATAAACCCTTGCAAGTATTCCCAGGCAAGACTCCGGGGGAACCTTCAAGTATTTTCTGCTTCTGTTTTTTACTTCACAACATTCTTTCAAAAGAGATTGTGCTCACTATACATAATCATATACAACATCCCACTTGTGGATGACTTTCACAAATAAATTGAGAAATATGGATGTGACCTATAGGCCAGAGCTGCCAACTTTAGATCTGGGGAACCAGGTTTGAGTCCCATTGTTAGCTCTGGGCAAATCACTTAGGGCCTGTGTTGAAATGGGGGTCTCTTGTTGGTAATGGTTTGCACCTTTGTCCTAGTAGGGATCCTTCTTCCTAGTCAGGGTAGGGGGATACACTTAAAAAATAACCCCTGCTCACCCCCTTTGTAGCTTGGCACAAGCAGTCAGGCTTATCTCAGAGACAGTGTGTAAAGCATTTGTGAGTTCATACAGTAATACAGATATTACTTTTAAAAGGTAAAAACAGTTATGTCCATAGTAAACTACAGATGCAACACTTTCCACGCAAAGTGCCTTGGATGAGTCAAAATCATAGGTAAAAAAGCTGCAGGGATGGTGATGCGTCGGTTGATTACACACAGGGAAGGTGATGCGTCGGTTCCTTGCTCCAGGGGAGGTGATGCATCGGTTCCTTACTGCCATGCAGGGGAGGTGATGCATCGGTTCCTTACTAAAGAGGAGGTGATGTGTCGGTTTCTTACTGTGCAGGGAGGTGATGCGTCGGTTTCTAATTTCGGCCCCGGCGTTGTTGTAGATTTGGTACCCTGGTGGGATGCGTGGGGATTTGGGGCTGCATCGGTTCTCGATGCGGCAATGGCGCTGCGTTGATCTCTTGAGCCGCGGTCCCACAATGCGTCGGTTCTTGCAGTCGCACAGCAGAGCGTGCATCAGAATCTGTGTCGTGATATCGGACTTCGGAGATTGATGCATGAGATTTGGCGTGCGGTGATTTCTCCAGCCACAAGCAGGCGCTGTGTTTGTTTCGTCAGTGGCATGCCGGCGATGCGTCGGAAATGGGTGCGGATGCATCACGCTTCTTTAATTGCATCTCTTTTCCAGCTCCCAGCACCAGGAACATCCTCCAGAGGCCCAACACAGGAACATGCACCTCTTGGCAGGTTAGAACTCCAAGCAAGGACGTTCAGGAGAGCTGGTGGTGAAGTCTTTGTGTCCCTTAGACTTCAGAACAGGAGGCAAGCTCTACTTTAAGCCCTTGGAGATCTCTTCAAGCAGGATTCACACACAGATCCTCTCCTTGGCAGAAACAGCCACTGCAGGCCAACCCCAGACAGCACACAGCAAAGGGGCAGTACTTTTCCTTCAGTTTTCCCAGCTCTTCTCCATGGTAGAGGTTTCTCTTGAGTCCAGAAGTATTCTAAAGTTCTGGGGTCTGGCCCCCAATATTTATACTCAATGTATCTTTGTTCTTTGGTGGCAGAGAGGCTCTGTGCTCAGTCAAAACCAGTTCTGTCCTCTCTGGTCCAATTTCCTGGCAGGAGGTGGAGACAGCATTGTGTAAGGCAGACCAGGCCCATTAAGGTGCAAGGAAATGTCCTCCCCCTACTCTAAATAAATGCAGCCCAGGTCTATTCAGCCCAGCCCTGACTGACAGGAAAGGCAGGACACACCTCAATCCCCCAATTGACTGTCTACAGTGAATACACATCCCCAGTCCCTGTCACTCCAAAGCCAGACAGTAAATCCACAAACCAGCAGAGGCACACAGGATGGCCTTATAAGATGTTATCAATAAATCCCCATTTTATCCTATGGGACAGATAGCCTTTCAATAGTGAAAAACAAAATACACCGTAATTCACTATCAGGACATGTCACACACATCAGTACATGTCCTACCTTTCACATACACTGCATCCTGCCCACAGGGGTACTTAGGGCCTACCGTATGGGGTGACTCACATGTAATAAAAGGGAAGGTTAGGGTATGGCAAGTAGGCCTGGGCGGTAAATTCCGTTCCGCTCGCAAAATTTGCAACATTTTGGCAATTCCGCGTTCTGCGGAGAACACGGAATTGCCGAAAATGCCACGATCCGCTGCGTAGCGGAATTTTTTCCTTGTTCGCGCTTTCAAAATGCGTGTTCGCGGTAGCGACTTACCGGGTCCCTGCGTTCGCCGATGAGTTTTCCTATCCGTTCGCGCGATCCCGCAAGAGTGTGCGATCGCGAACACGTCATTCGGACGCGCCATCGGACATCTGCGTTCGCAAACAGGAAACACGCATCGCGAGCGGGCAGGACAAGTGAAACAAGATGGCCGCGCCAATTGGCGACCGTATGGGCAAGTTCGCAAGATATCTCCCCCCGAGCACGCAAACAGCGTCCCCGAACAGGAAAAACGCATCGCGAACGGGCGGAACAAGCAATTCCGCGTGCTCGCGGAGATTTTTTACCATTTCGCGGAATTTTGCGTAACGCGACTATGCAAATTCCGCCCACCCTTAATGGCAAGTGGGTGCACTTGCTAGGTCGATATGGCAGTAGAGACTGCACGCATACACTGCAGTGGCAGGTCTGAGACCCCTTTGAAAGGCTGCTTGGCACAATCTGTGCTGCAGGCCCACTAGCAGCATTTGACTTACAGGCCCTGGGCACAATCAGTGCACTGTACTAGGGACTTAGTAGTAAGTCAAACAAGCCAATAAGGGAAACACCAATCCCTATTCACAATTTACAGAGGGAGCACTTGCACTTTAGCACTGATCAGCCGTGGCAAAGTGCCCAAAGCATCTAGACCAGCAAAAACGAAATCCAGCACACAGCAAAAATACAGGAGGTAGAGACAAAAAGACTGAGGAAAACCACCCCAAGGATGCCAGGTCTAACAGCCCGATTATGAGTTCTGCAGTCTTACAACTGTACCACCACGTCAGCGGTCCTCGGAAGACCGCTGAGCCGGCGGTCTTCCGCCTGCCATATTATGATGCATGCAGCCTGAACCATCGACCACTGTCGACAGAGTGGTTCCCGCCTGGGCAACTGCAATGTTGGCAATGCATACTCCGACGCCATCAGGGCTGAGATTTCCCACCGAGCTGATTACAAAAACACAGTTGAACTAACGGTCCCCTAGCGGCAGTTCCTCGACAGTGGTAAGCCGCCACCTTACGCTCTCAGCAAACCACCATAACAGTGCCCATTGGATGGATACAGAAACAACACAGTTGATATCTGTTGGCCAAATGGACACACCTGCAAATCACACTAAAAAACACACTCCACCCCAGACCATGATCCTTTGCCTCTTCAATGCAGCACAGCAAGACAGAGCAGCACTTTAGTCACAAAAGACTTAGGGGCAGATTTACAAGCCCCCTGCGCCACCAGTACGTCACTTTTCGTGACGTACTGGTGGCGCAGGAGCTCTCGATATTTACAAGGAGAGGAAAAGCCACCATGCGTGACTTTTCCTCTCCTTGTAAATACCGTCCCTTCACACGCAGCACTTTGCGGTGAAGGGGCGTTCCATGGGTGTTGCTGTAGGTGTTCCCACGCCAACACCCATGGAACAAGACACATCTCCAGAATTACGAGAAATCGTAACTCTGGAGATGCGTCTGAAAGCTACGCCACCCTAGAGGTGGCGTAGCGAGGCGCACCGAGGAGAAATGTTTTCATTTCTCCTCGCTTTCCTCTTTCAATGCGTGCTGCATTCTGCAGCACGCATTGAAAGAGGAAAAGCCTGTACTGATTGTTTTGTGCAGAAAGGTGCCCCTTCCTGCACAGAAGCAATCTCCCCATGGCGCAGGCATCCTTGCACCATGGTGCAAGGGTGCCTGCGCCGGCGCTGGCAGCTGTTTGTGCGCCAGCGCAGGGAGAGCACAGGAATGCGACATATTCTTGTAAATATGTCGCATTCCTGTGCTCTGAAAGTGCCGCAGCGTGGCGCAGCCAAAGGGCTTGCAGCGCCACGCTGCGGCACTTTCTTGTAGATCTGCCCCTTAATTTTTTCCCTATCACATTTAAACCTCTCCACACACTTTCTTGCATTTTTTGCTAATCTCCCTTGGTGTTTTTGTTAATCATTGTCATCCAACATAATTTCTAGTTATGTGACGCCCCAAAAATCCATGTTTTTCAGAGGCTGAGTTGACAGTCATGGTGGATGAAATCAAAAAAGTAGAGCCACAACTGTTTGGGGCCCAAGTTCAACATACTCCTCACAGTAGGACAATGTAAATGTGGCCCAGGATAGTTGCCAAAGTGAATGTTGTAGGTACCACCCTGCGCACAAAGGAGGACATTAGGAAGAGGTGGGATGATCTGAGGGTGAAGGTCTATTCCCTGGCCTCCAACATCACCTGGAGGCCCAGAAGACTGGTGGTGGTCCTCCCAGCGCACCATTACTACTCCTTTCCTGGGAGGAGAAGGTCTTGGCCATCCTGCATTCTTAGGGCTTGACAGGAATAGCTGGTGAAGTGTAGTCTGGTAAGTTACACCTCACAAACAGTCACAACACTTCACTGCCCTGTTTGCTCTCATCTCATCTCAGCTTTTGCTATTGCGTTGTCTATCTACTTTCCTAGCATTCATTACTCAACGTCTCAGAGATGTTTGATGGTCAGTTTCAATGTGTATTGTTAAATATACGATGACATGTATCAATCTCTATTATATGCCATGTTGGAATGCTGCCTGTATGTATATTACTATGAAATTATCATCCCAGAACCCATTACATGTGTCAATATGTAAATGTATGGTTCAGCCCAACTGCATTTTGGCAGCAGTTATGTAACACTAACCATTTGTCAAGCGTTGGCAAGTAGAGATTCAAATGACTACAACTACCATGAGGCCCTGTTTCTGTAACTCAAAATAAGATACAATAGTGACTTTCCCCATTCTTTCTTCTCTCACATGTTACAACTTGATTTACACTTCTCATGAACTTACCCATTTGTCGAGTGTTGGCAAGTAGAGATTGAAATGACTGCAACTATTATGAGGTCCTGTTTCTGTAATTCAAAACAAGATGCAATAGTGACTTTGCCCATTCTCACTTCTCTCCCGTTACAACTGATTTACACTTCTCATGGTCTTAGCCATTTGTTAAGTGTTGGCAAGTAGAGATTGAAATGGCTACAACTCCCACAAGGCTGTTTCTGTAACTCAAAACAAAATGCAAGAGTGACTTTGCCCATTCTCACTTTTCTCACATTTTTCAACTGATTTACACTTCTCACGGACTTAACCATTTGTCAAGTGTTGGCAAGACGACATTGAAATGACTTCAACTACCATGAGGCCCTGTTTCTGTAACTCAATACAAGATACAATAGTGACTTTGCCCCATTCTCACTTCTCTCACATGTTACAACTGATGTTCATATCTCATGAACTTAACCATTTGTCACATGTTGGCAAGTAGAGATTGAAATGACTACAACTACAATTAGGCCCTGTTTCTGTAACTCTAAACAAGATGCAATAGTGACTTTGCCCATTTTCACTTTTCTCACATGTTACAACTGGTGTTCATTTCTCATTGACTGAGTAATCTACATACAATGCTCTACTAAGAGACATTTCTGCCCACTTAGCTTGATGTTGTCCTGGTCTCCTCAACTGGAACTAGTTGTGGAATGAGTGACACCATACCAAGGGGCATATTTACAATGAAGTGGCAGAGCGTGGCGTTAGCCTCCTTGGCTTAACGCCACGCTCCGCCACTTCTGAAACGCAGGGTTGCACCATATTTACAAGAATATGGTGCAGCCCTGCGTTTCTCCCTGCGCTGGCGCTAAATTTAGCAGCCTAGCACAAAAGCAGGCACCCTTGCACCTTAGTGCAAGGGTGTCTGCGTTGAGGGGAAGATTGTTTATGTGCAGGAAGGTGTCCCTTCCTGCACATAAACAATCTTATTCCAGCACACATAGGGGCATATTAGCAAGAACGGCGTTAAAATTATCGCCGCTTTGGCGGCAGGAAACTATGGGCTTGATAATATGCCCTTGAGAATTCCAATAGAAGCCCAGGATCACAGCAGAACAATGGCTTCTATTGGTATTCTCAAGGGCATATTATCAAGCCCATTATCGCCGCTTTAGCGGCAGTTTCTTGCCGCTAAAGCGGCGATAATTTTAACGCCGTTCTTGCTAATATGCCCCATAGAATTTACAAAATGTAATTTTTTTTTATAGATTGTTTATGTGCAGGAAGGGTCACCTTCCTGAACAGAAACAATCAATGGGCTTTTGCTATTTCTATGTGTGCTGCACACATGGAAACAGCAAAAACGAGGAGAAATAAAGCATTTCTTCTCCTTTTGCCTGTTTAAGACTAGGTTTTTCCTGGTCTTAATGTTGGCACTGCCTGCTATTTATGCTGCCCTTGTAAATAGGGGGCTACGTCAAAATCAATGGGTGTTGCGGTGGAACGCCCACCGCAACACCCATTGCCCTCCCCTTTCACGCTAAGTACAGCGTGAAAGGGGGCCTTATTTACAAGGCAGCGTTAAGCCATGTTATGTGGCTTAATGCTGCCTTGTAAATAAGGCGAAGCACATATCGCTACAGGAACGTCACTAAAAGTGACGTTCCTATGGCGATAGGGGCTTGTAAATATGCCCCAAGTGTGTACCTCATATATTTGTAAAGCATTATGGTAACTCAGCTGATTAGAAGTGGCAAATCACCATTTTCCCAGCTTTTAGGGACTGACAGACTTTTGTCAGAAAACTAACATTTTTTACACAGTTTTGGCATTTTACTGGGACATAGCCTATTTTTGCTATTTTCTGTGCTTTCAACCTTCTTCCAGTTAATGGTAGAAATGGGTATAAAATCAATAATGGATCCTGGAAAGCTATACATTTTAGAAAAGTAGACAAAACTCTGAATTCAGCAAGGGGTCATTTGTGTAGATCCTTCAAGGTTTCTCTATAGAAACTAACAGTTGAATATAGGAAAAATTGAAAATTAGTTAAAAAAAACAGCCTTTTGTGCCAACGTTTTCACCTGTAACTTCTTCTAATTATGACAGCTGTTTGAAAGCAATACACCGTTACACCCGCTGGCCCTTTCGGGTTGTGGGGATATATAGGACTTTTAGGTTCACCAAGAACCCGACGAACCCAGAGCCAATAACTGAGCAGCGTCTTGCAATGGTGTTTTATTATGTACCGGGTATATAGCAATTAATTTGGGAAAATATATACAGGGAAATATTGGTATGAAAGACACCTATGTATTTCTGAAATCGGAACAAAATATAGAGTTTAGAAACAGTAGATATTTGCACATTTCCGAAATTGTGAGTACCCATACTAGCATGAGAATTATAGGACATTTTTCAAAGTGACTTCTTTTTACACATTGTCGTTCATTTGGAAGGCAGAAATGCATCGAAAGTCAATAGGTAATAACAGTTGCTCTACAATTCTGTGTTACCCTAAGTCTCCCAATAAAAATGGTACCTCACTTGTGTGGGTAGGCCTAGTGCCCGCGACAGGAAACGGCTCAAAACGCAACGTGGACACACTTTATTTTTACAGTGAAAACTGACCCTTTTTTTGCAAAGTGCCTAGCTGTAGATTTTTAACCCTAGCTCTGCCGGCACCTAGGGAAACCTAGCAAACCTATACATTTTTGAAAACTAGACACCTAGGGGAAGCCAGGATGGGGTGACTTGACTGGCTCTCACCAGGTTCTGTTACCCAGAAACCCTTGCAAACCTCAAACTTTGTAAACAAAAACACATTTTCCTCGTATTTCTGTGGTGGAAAGTTCTGGAATCTGCGTGGATCCACAAAATTCCACCCACCCCGCATTCCCCAAAGTCTTCCAAGAAAAATGGTACCTCACTTGTGTGGGTAGACCTAGTGGCCGCGACCGGAAACGGCCCAAAACGCAACGTGGACACACCACATTTTCAGAGTGAAAACTGACCCTTTTTTTGCAAAGTGCCTAGCTGTAGATTTTGAACCCTAGCTCTGCCGGCACCTAGGGAAACCTAGCAAACCTATACATTTTTGGAAACTAGACACCTATGGGAATTCAGGATGGGGTGACTTGACTGGCTCTCACCAGGTTCTGTTACCCAGAAACCCTTGCAAACCTCAAACTTTGTAAAATAAAACACATTTTCCTCACATTTTTGTGGTGGAAAGTTCTGGAATCTACGTGGATCCACAGAATTCCACTTACCCCGCATTTCCCAAAGTCTTCCGAGAAAAATGGCACCTCACTTGTGTGGGTAGGCCTAGTGGCCGCGACCGGAAACGGCCCAAAACGCAACGTGGACACACCACATTTTCAGAGTGAAAACTGTCCCTTTTTTTGCAAAGTGCCTAGCATTAGATTTTGAACCCTAGCTCTGCCGGCACCTAGGGAAACCTAGCAAACCTATAAACTTTTGAAAACTAGACACCTAGGGGAATCCAGGATGGGGTGACTTGACTGGCTCTCACCAGGTTCTGTTACCCAGAAACCCTTGTAAACCTCAAACTTTGTAAAAAAAAAAAACACATTTTCCTCACATTTCTGTGGTGGAAAGTTCTGGAATCTGCGTGGATCCACAAAATTCCACCCACCCCGCATTCCCCAAAGTCTTCCCAAAAAAAGGGTACCTCACTTGTGTGGGTAGGCCTAGTGGCCGCGACTGGAAACGGCCCAAAACGCAACGTGGACACACCACATTTTCAGAGTGAAAACTGACCCTTTTTTTGCAAAGTGCCTAACTGTAGATTTTGTACCCTAGCTCTGGCGGCACCTAGGGAAAGCTAGCAAATCTATACATTTTTGAAAACTAGACACCTAGGGGAATCCAGGATGGGGTGACTTGACTGGCTCTCACCAGGTTCTGTTACCCAGAATCCCTTGCAAACTTCAAACTTTGTTAAAAAAAAAAACATTTTCCTCACATTTCTGTGGTGGAAAGTTCTGGAATCTGCGTGGATCCACAAAATTCCACCCACCCCGCTTTCCCCAAAGTCTTCCAAGAAAAATGGTACCTCACTTGTGTGGGTAGGCCTGGTGGCCGTGACAGGAAATGGCCCAAAACGCAACGTGGACACATCAAATTTTCACAGTGAAAACTGACCCTTTTTTTGCGAAGTGCCTAGCTGTAGATTTTGAACCCTAGCTCTGCCGGAACCTAGGGAAACCTAGCAAACCTATACATTTTTGAAAACTAGACACCTGGGGGAGTCCAGCGAGGTATGGCTTGCATAGACCCCCCAACGTTTTCCTACCCAGAATCCCCTGCAAACCTCAAATTTAGCTGAAATAAATCACTTTTTTCTCAAATTTCTCTGTGTGAAAGTTTTGGAATCTGCGTGGATCCACATATTTCCTACCACCGACCGTTCCCCCAGATCTCCCGATAAAAATGATACCTCACTTGCGTGGGTGGGTCAAGTACCTGCGACAGGCAAGGGCCCAAAACCTATTGAGGCGACATCAAAATTACCTATCACAAAACAACCTAGTTTTGCAAGGGGGGTCCCCTGGGTTTTTGGCCCCGGGCTCGGCGGCCATCTTGGGAAACTACCAAACCCACACATTTCTGAAAACTAGACACCCAGGGGAGTCCAGAAAGGTATGGCTTGCGTGGGTCCCCCAACGTTTTTCTACCCAGAATCCCCTGCAAACCTCAAACCTAGCTGAAAAAATCACTTTTTTCTCAAATTTCTGTGTGGGAAAGTTCTGGAATCTGCGTGGATCCACAAATTTCTTCCACACAGCATTTCCCCAGGTCTCCCAATAAAAATGGTACCTCACTCGTGTGGGTGGATCAAGTACCCGCAACAGGCAAGGGCCCAAAACGTATTGAGGAGACATCAAAATGACCTTTCACAAAACAACCTGGTTTTGCAAGGGGGGTCACCTGGGTTTTTGGCCCTGGGCTTGGTGGCCATCTTGGGAAACCTACCAAACCCACACATTTCTGAAAACTAGACACCCGGGGTAGTCCAGCACGGTATGGCTCGTGTGGGTCCCCTAACATTTTCCTACCCAGAATCCCCTGCAAACCTCACATTTTGATGATAAAATCACTTTTTTCTCAAATTTCTGTGTGGGAAAGTTCTGGAATCTGCGTGGATCCACAAATTTCCTTCCACACAGCATTCCCCAAGGTCTCCCGGTACAAATGGTACCTCACTCGCGTGGGTGGGTCAAGTACCCGCGACAGGCAAGGGCCCAAAACGTATTGAGGAGACATCAAAATGACCTATCACAAAACAACCTGGTTTTGCAAGGGGGGTCACCTGGGTTTTTGGCCCTGGGCTTGGTGGCCATCTTGGGAAACCTACCAAACCCACACATTTCTGAAAACTAGACACCCGGGATAGTCCAGCACGGTATGGCTTGCGTGGGTCCCCCAACATTTTCCTACCCAGGATCCCCTGCAAACCTTAAATTTAGCTGAAAATAAATCAAATTTTTCACACATTTCGGTGTGGGAAAGTTGTAGGACCACCGGGCAGACACAAATTTCTTACCACCCAGCGTTCCCCCAGGTCTCCCAATAAAAATGGTACCTCACTTGTGTGGGTAGGCATAGCGGCTGCAACAGGAAATGGCCCAAATCGTACTGTGGAGACTTCAAAATTACCTATAACAAAACTACCTGGTTTTGGGGGTGCACCTGGTTTTTTGGTCCAGGCTCACCGCCATCTAGGGAAACCTACCAAACCCACACATTTCTGAAAACTAGACACCCTGGGGAGTCCAATGAGGTATGGCTTGCGTGGATCCCCCAACGTTTCCCTACCCAGAATCCCCTGCAAACCTCATATTTAGCTGAAAAAAACACATTTTCCACACATGTTTGCGTGGAATCACCGTGCTGGCACAAATGTCCTACGCCACAACGTTCCCCTCAGTCTCCCGAATAAAATGATACCTCACTTGTGTGGGTGTCCAAAGCAGAATTGGCTAAAAACGTATTTTTTAAAAAATGTAGCGCTTAGAATTCTTGGTGCTATACCCTTAATCCCTATGTTTTGGGCTCTTCCCAGTCACAGGCCTTTGGCCCACCCACACAAGTGAGGTATCATTTTACTCAGGAGAACAAGGGGAACGCTGGGTGGTAGGACATTTGTGCCGGCACGGTGATCCCATGCAAAAATATAAGAAAAAAGTGTTTTTTCCAGCTAAATTTGAGGTTTGCATGCGATTCCGGGTAGGGAAACATCGGGGGATCCACGCAAGCCATACCTCATTGGACTCCCCAGGGTGTCTAGTTTTCAGAAATGTGTGGGTTTGGTAGGTTTCCTAGATGGCGGCGAGCCCGGGGCCAAAAAACCAGGTGCCCCCCAAAACCAGATAGTTTTGTTATAGGTAATTTTGAAGTCTCCACAGTAAGATTTGGGCCATTTCCTGTTGCAGCCACTATGCCTACCCACACAAGTGAGGTACCATTTTTATCGGGAGATCTGGGAAATGCTGGGATGTAGGAAATTTGTGTCTGCCCAGTGATCCTACAACTTTCTCACACATAAATGTGTGAAAAATTTGATTTTTTCAGCAAAATTTGAGGTTTGCAGGGGATTCTGGGTAGGAAAATGTTGGGGGACCCACACAAGCCATACCTCTCTGGACTCCACCGGGTGTCTAGTTTTCAGAAATGTGTGGGTTTGGTATGTTTACCAAGATGGCCGCCGAGCCTGGGGCTAAAAACCCAGGTGACCCCCCTTGCAAAACCAGGTTGTTTTGTGATAGGTCATTTTGTTGTCTCCTCAATACATTTTGGGCCCTTGGCTGTCGCGGGTACTTGACCCACCCACGCAAGTGAGGTACCATTTTTATTGGGAGACCTGGGGAAATGCTGTGTGGAAGCAAATTTGTGGATCCACGCAGATTCCAGAACTTTCCCACACAGAAATTTGAGAAAAAAGGGATTTTTTTCAGCAAAATTTGAGGTTTGCAGGGGATTCTGGGTAGGAAAATGTTGGGGGACCCACGCAAGCCATACCTTGCTGGACTCCCCAGGTGTCTATTTTTCAGAAATGTGTGGGTTTGGTAGGTTTCCCAAGATGGCCGCCGAGCCCGGGCCAAAACCCAGGTGACCCCTTGCAAAACCAGGTTGTTTTGTGATAGGTCATCTTGATGTCTCCTCAATACGCTTTGGGCCCTTGCCTGTCGCGGGTACTTGACCCACCCACGCGAGTGAGGTACCATTTTTATTGGGAGACCTGGGGAATGCTATGTGGATGGAAATTTGTGGATCCACGCAGATTCCAGAACTTTCCCACAGAGATTTGAGAAAAAGTGTTTTTTCAGCTAAATGTGAGGTTTGCAGGGATTCTGGGTAGGAAAATGTTGGGGGACCCACGCAAGCCATACCTTCTGGACTCCCCGGTGTCTAGTTTTCAGAAATGTGTGGGTTTGTAGGTTTCCCAAGATGGCCGCCGAGCCCGTGGCCAAAAACCCAGGTGACTCCCTTGCAAAACCAGGTTGTTTTGTGATAGGTCATTTTGATGTCTCCTCAATACGTTTTGACCCTTGCCTATCGCGGGTACTTGACCACCCACATGAGTGAGGTACCATTTTTATTGGGAGACCTGGGGGAATGCTGGGTGGAAGGAAATTTGTGGATCCACGCAGATTCCAGAACTTTCCCACACAGAAATTTGAGAATTTTTATTTTTTTCAGCTAAATTTGAGGTTTGCCGGGGATTCTGGATAGGAAAATGTTGGGGGACCCACGCAAGCCATACCTTGCTGGACTCCCCCGGGTGTCTAGTTTTCAGAAATGTGTGGGTTTGGTAGGTTTCCCAAGATGGCCGCTGAGCCCGGGGCCAAAAACACAAGTGACTCCCCCCTTGCAAAACCAGGTCCTTTCAAAATAGGTAATTTTGATGTCTCCACAATACGCTTTGGGCCCATCCCTGCCGCGGGTACTTGGCCCACCCATACAAGTGAGGTACCATTTCTATCGGGAGACTTGGGGAAATTCTGAGTGGTAGGAAATTTGTTTCTTTCTGAAGCGTGAAAATGTTAGCACAGTAATTCCATGAAAATGTGACAATCACAATTTGAGGTTTGCAGGACATTGTGGGTAAGCTAACTTGTTGGGATCCACAAGAGAGAAATCACCATGTACTCTCATGGGTGTTTAGTTTACGACAATATCTACAGTTGGTAGGTTTTTCTTAGATGGAATGTACACCTTGGCAGAGAGACAAAAAAGACAAATATTACTGCACAACCATCTATTCCTCAAGCACACACCCATACTGGTTGGATTTGGCACGAGGGTGAGTGATGGTTCAGTATATACAATTGTATTAACAAGAGATTTCACAAAAATGAAATGCACTGTTAATAACTGAAAGGACGATAAACTGGACCATTGACTCACAGCTCGTGAGCTGTAAAGCCACGACAAGGCACCAACCTCTGTACAGGCCATTCATACACCTTTCATACGTGTGATACATACAAAACCAATCACACCGCCAGCCGCGGGCCCATCACATTACAACACTCACATCAGCAGACAGCGCCATTCAAGGGCCCATCACTTTCACACGCCCACATGCCTGACACAGCAACCACACCAGCTGATGGATTGCGTGGACTGATGTTTGGCTACCAGTGTGTGTAGTGACCAGCAGCAAGTCACTACTCACACACCGCCAGCCAAGCGCCAGTTCACGCACACCGCCAGCCAAGCACCAGTCCATTCACAACACCAGCCAAGCGCCAGCCCACGCACACCGCCAGCAAAGCACCAGCCTACGCACACTGCCAGTCAAGCGCCAGTCCATTCACACCACCAGCCAAGAGCCAGCCCACGCCCACCACAAGCCAAGCGCCAGTCCACACACACTGCCAGCCAAGCGCCAGTCCACGCACACCGCCAGCCAAGCACCAGTCCATTCACACCACCAGCCAAGCGCCAGCCCATGCACACCACCAGCCAAGCATCAGCCTACGCACACTGCCAGCCAAGTGCCAGTCCATTCACACCACCAGCCAAGCGCCAGCCCACGCACACCACCAGCCAAGCGCCAGTCCACGCACACCGCCAGCCAAGTACCAGTCCACACACACCGCCAGCCAAGCGCCAGTCCACACACACCACCAGCCAAGCGCCAGTCCACGCACACCACCAGCCAAGCGCCAGCCTACACACACCGCCATCACATTTAGGGGTTTTTTTTATACAAAAAAGAAAACACAAACAAATTGTGAATAGATACAAATCAACTAACACAAAATCCGAAACTAAATACATTGCACAAATGCCAACCTTGAAACTGAAAAAAATATATAAAACAATACAGACCAGGCAGTTCACTTTACCACTCATGGATGCTCCCAAACATTCTTTTGCTGTGTGGTACATTCTAAAACAAGCAGGCACACACAGTGCAGGGTTAGAAGGACACTCGGGGCAGTACATACGAGTCTCCTTCTGCGTACCTCTTCGCCAACAGACTCTACATTTCCTACTGGGAAAGTCTTTGAGGGCGTGGGAGGAATGTGATCAGGAGAGTGGCGATCTTTCAATCTAGCCACATCCTCCCCCACTCCAACACTAGGAACACTTGCCTGTTCCACTACAACAAGGCTGCCTATTACAGACTCCTGAAACTTAGCAAAAGTCATCTTTGACTCAGGACAACAATCCTTAAATACAACAAAAGCATTAAAGGTTACCAAGTGGAAAAGATGGATAGCCAACTTCTTATACCAAATGTAAGCCTTACGAAGAGCAGTGTAAGGTTCCAACCTCTGATCTACTCTATCAACACCACCCATGTGCCTATTATAGTCTAAAATGCACACAGGTTTGCGCGCTTCAGCAACCTGACCCCAAACAGTCACAGGTGAAGTGCTTTCATCATGGATGGTAGTCAGCATGTAGACATCTCTCCTGTCTGAAAACTTCACAGCTAGATGTTCCTCGCTACGCAACGCACTGCACTGTCCCCGCACAAGCTTTTGACAAACAAGTTCTTTTGGGAAACCTTTACGGTTAGAGCAGATTGTGCCACAAGCAACAGTGTCCACTTTGGCCAATTCCCTGAACAACTGCACACCAGTGTAGAAGTTATCTACATATAAATGGTGACCTTTGTTAAACAGTCCTCTACCAAGTTCCCACACAATTTTCTCATTCACTCCAAAAGTGGACAGACAACCAGGGGGGTTAATCCTGGAATCCTTGCCGGTGTACACCCTGAAATTAGAGACATATCCAGTCCTACTGTCACACAGCATATACATCTTAATTCCATAGCATGCCCTCTTGCTAGGAATGCGGGGGCAGATTTACAAGCCCCATGCGCCACTTTAGCGCCGCCGTTGCGTCACTTCTGTGACGCAACGGCGGCGTAAAGCCAGCGCCATGCTGCGGGGTATTTACAATGTGACGCATCTAGGGAGATGCGTAACGTTGTAAAGCCCTGCGCCACATGAAACCTGCGTCAGGTTTCATGTGGGCGTTCCGAGCAGGGGGCGTTCCGGTGCAGGAACGCCTTGCAAAAGTGGCTGAGTGAAATCTACTAGATTTCACTCAGTCACTTTTTCGACCCGGTGCGTCTAAACCTTGCGCCTGCATGAAGCAGGAGTAAGGTGTGACGCACCATGTGCAAGATAGGCCGGGTCGGCACAGTGCTGGAGTTGCGTCGCGCCCGCGACACAACTCCAGCACTGCGCCAACGTTACGACGGCAGATGCAACACGCATCTGCATTTCCTTGCGCCATGATGCGCCGCATTGTAAATGCGGCGCATCAGTGGTGGCGCAAGGATAGTGATACATGTCGTAAGTTTCCTGGCGCATCCCTGCTGATTTGCAGGGATTCGCCAGGAATTGTAAATCTGCCCCGTTTTGCCTAAAAACCAAGCGGCCCTTGAACAAGACCAAAGACTCATCCACTGCTATTTCTTTCCCTGGAGCATAGATCTCAGAAAATCGATCTACAAAATGATCAACGACTGGCCGAATCTTAAAAAGACGGTCACAATCAGGCTGATCTCGTGGCAACGCTAAACCATTATCGACAAAATGCAGCATCCGAAGCAGAAGCAAATACCTATCACGACTCATGACTGCCGGAAATATAGCTGTTGCCATCAAGGGACTAGTAGACCAATATGAAGACATTGTAGGCTTCCGTAGCAGCCCATCAAAAAAGTCAAATCCAAGAACTTCTTCATCTCTTCCAGATTTGTGGGAGTCCACCGGGTAGCTCTAGAGTGGGGCCTAAGGCTGGCACTGTTGTCCCTCAAAAACTGTTCAGCATACAAATTAGTCTGCTCAACAATCTCTGCCAAAAATACATCGTCCATAAACAACTGAAAAAGATTTATAGGCAAAAAGTTTTCAGTATCCACTCTACATCCTGGAACACCAGTAAAGTCTGGCAATGTCAGCTGCACCATGCCTGGGGCAACCCAGAGGTCAGCACTTCCAATGGGAGGCCTTGCAGCAAGCCTCTTGCTGCACTATCGACACATCAATGTCCTCCTCTAAGACAGGCACTTCATCTGCACTAAGAGTGGCTTCATCATCCGATGATTCCTCGTGGACAGAAAACTCACTGCCAGAATCTTCCACTGCCCCCACTGCCTCCTCTGCCTCAGATGCAGAGTCAGTCTCTGAACCATGGTCAGAGGAAGACTCAAAAAGCAAACCAACAACCTGCTGAGCAGTAATCCTGCGGCTAGCCATAGTCCTTACAAAGAAAGGAGACTTCACAAACAAGTCAACTACAACAAACACTGCAAAATAAGTAATAAACAAAGTGTGGCTTTAGCACAAAGATCTATACACTCAAAGACAATGACTCACTTGCCAAAGATAGCTACACTCACCAGCACCTACTCTGCAGAGACACAGCAAAAAGCAACGATATCCCCTAGAAAGAAGAAACAAAACTAATTACTCACAAGACAACAAAATACACATCGAGCACAAATGCAAAAAGATTTTGACACTCAAAAAACAGAAGCCAAACATACTGCTATTATTACACCATTTGCAAAAACACATTCATGCAGGGAAATGAAACTCATTTACATTGTACAAAAAAAGTCTCTTACCAAACACATGCAACTACACAAACTGCAGAACCACCAGTAACGAAACCGCAACCTAGAACAGTCAAAAGAGCAAAAGCCTTGAACTACAATAAAAATGGAGAAATAAAGCATTACAATTGCAATTCACAAGAAATAAAACAATTAACATTATAACACGCTATGTCACTACCCAAATGGTCAATCTGCCAGATGGGCCTTCAAATAGGGCTGAGAAAAATGGGGGGTGATCTTGCCCAAGGGATCGGGTGAGGTTGTCTGCCAGGCGGATTTTTCCCCCAAATGGGGCAGACAGAAATTTGTCCCCCTTGCAAAAGAAATAGATCCCTGGTGCCTAGTAGTTTTCTGCCTCCCCCCTCCCGCCGAGGGCAGAAAGGCCAAAAAAAGGGGCAGATCTGTCCCCAGGAGGGGCAGAAAAAACATTAACCAAATTTTACCCCCTTGGAAGCAACCATGTCGCTTCCATTACACACAAAGCAAAATCCCTGGTGCCTAGTGGGGGGGGGGGCAGAAAGGCCCAAAAAAATGGCAGATCTGCTGGGGCAGAAAAAACATGCACATAAAATAAGCCCCTTGGAAGCGACCCTTGTCCAAGGGGTCGCTTCCATTTCATTTAAAATAAAGTCCTGGTGTCTAGTAGGGTTATCTGCCCCCCTGGGGACAGAAAGGCCAAAAAATGGGCTGATCCGCCCCCGGGGGGGGGGGGAGGGGGACAGTAAAAACATACACAATACATCAGCCCCTGGAAGCGACCCTTGCCCAAGGGGTCGCATCCATTTCATTTAAAATAAACTCCCTGGTGTCTAGTGAGGTTTTCTGCCCCCTGGGGGCAGAAAGGCCCAAAAAACGGGTTGATATGCCCCCAGGGGGGTAAAAAAAAAAAACACACATTGTGCCCCCTTTGGAAGTGAATCTTGCCCAAGGGGTCGCTTCCATTTCAATTTAAAAAAAGTCTGTGGGGTCTAGTGGGGTTTTCTGCGCAAAAGAAATGGGCCGATCTGCCCCCAGGGGGGACAGAATAAACATACACAAAATATCTGCCCCCTGGAAGCGACCCTTGCCCAAGGGGTCGCTTCCAAAACAATAAAAAAACTCCCTGGTGCCTAGTGGGGGCATTTCTGCTGCACGATCGCGACGCTGTGCGCGATTGTAAAGCAGAAATGCCCTGCACAGAGACATCAGGGGAGAGGAAAAACTCTTTCCTCTCCCGATGCCTCTGTGCGTGCAGGAAACCCCCCCAGGAGCAAGGAAACCTACCTGCTCCGTCGGGACCCTGGAAGCAAATGGCTTCCAGGGCGTCTGGGGCATGCTGAAGACGTTGGCGTGTGCTGTGCACGCTGACGTCATGGGATTGCCCGGGGGGGTCGGGGTGGCAGCAGAAACTCTTCCGCTGCCATCCCCCTTTGTGGCAAGTTGTTGGGCTGCCCATGGGGAGAGCGCCAGTGCTTCCCCCATGGGTGCGTGCCATGACGGAGCGGTTCCGTCATGAGCACACGCCCACCGTGGCTCATGACGAACCGCTCCGTCATGAGCACCGAAGGGGTTAAATGTTTGGGAGATGTCATGTTCATTCCTTAATCCAAAATGCAACATATCAGCACATCTAATGAGCTACTCAATTCTAGTACATGTATTGAATATCTCCAAGTGTCTTCTTAACAATTTCTATACCACGGAAATATATTATGATAGTAATCTCTACCTATTTTGTTTTTCCTAGGTCTCCACTTACTGTGACACAAAACAATTGAATGTAGATACCACACTTCTGCCAATAACAATGCTCTCTGTTTCACAACAGGTCGATCTGGCACAGCATCTGGGCAGAGCTTGGCCACCGAATAGACTCCCACTCCACCCCGGAGCAAGCCCTCAGTGATGACAGCACTCCTGGAGATCTGGACATGGATGACCTTCCTGGCACATCTGGTCAGCCTGGGCAGACGGCAACAGTGAAGTGTCTCACTGTGCTCACAGCACCCCCTACCCCAGCTGCAACACCTCAGCTAACACCTGTCCCTCCAACCTGTATACCTAGCACAGTCACTAAAATGTGGTGCCTCTTAGTCCTAGATTCTGAGGTGACAATGAACCACCCAGTCACTGAGGAACCAGTGGGAGGGTCACCCTGGACCAAGGGCAGAGGCACGTGGGAGTAGGCTTGTGGGAGGGTAACTGTGGGCCCACTGAACGAGGCCACTGGAGCCACACACAGGCCACCATTGAACAAGTCTTGGGAGCCTATCAGGAGTCCCAAGGCATGATGGGCCAGGTACTAACGGAAATCCGAGAGAAGAAGCAGCTGTAGAGGGACATACACCAGGAGATTGCTATACACATCACCAACGTGGGGCAGCTCATCAGGTTGCTGCAGGACATCCACACAACCCTCTGCAGGGCTTTTCTACCACCACCTACATCTTCTTGTGGTTAACTACATCCAGCCCATCTACATCTGTGGCAGCCACAGGAAGGGAGGTCATGCCAGAGGAAGACACATCTGCAGACACCCCAGTCTCAGCAGCAGGAGATCCCCCACTCCCCATGAGGGGATGTCCAAGCAAAAATCCGGGAGGTGCGGATGGCAATATACCCTGTGTGCTACACATTCACTTTGTGGACAATTTCTGGACACTTTTCCCTTTCTGATGGAAGTAGTATTTTGGACATTGGACATCTACAACTATGGTTTCATTCACTATGACTTACTTCTTCACTTTTGGTTTTCCCTGTTTGGTTTTGCACAATGTTTATTTTCTCCTTGTTCACTGCAATAAATACACAAGTCAGAAATACATTGACTGCTGTAGTATATCTCACATATAGCAATGTTTAAATATACTCCCATGTGAACTTTACAATGCTAAAACAAGCTACTTGTGTAAGCATGGATATGTTACACAATTTTTAACTCAGGATCACAACCATGTCACACAAACAGATACATACATGTGTCTTGTCTATAACATTTTTAATCCATTGTTCCAATCCTAGGCTAACATGATATCAGAAACATAGCAAATCATACATGACTCAAATATTCTGTGTCAGTGATCACTTTTTCAGGTCCAGACCTTAACAGCATGGAAGGAGGGGATACATCAGACAATTTCCTACAGAATAGGCAAAACAAAATCAGTCTATGTCAGCAGCTAGAGCCATATCGCCTAACTCACAAAAGGAATCCCACATCATTTAAAACAATGAACAGACACATGGCAGTACAACAGTTTCTGATCACAGGCTCATTCTAATCCACTGTTGCATCATCTAGTGGAATGTCACAAACAAATATCAGTGATGTGACACAAACACTTTGGCCTACAATGAGGAGACACATCAACAGCTACATACAGTTTCTATACAATGGTGATTTAGCCGATGTGAAGGGAGACTAGCATGAATTGGCCCCACAAGAACTTTTGTTGGAACACATAATGGCCCACATATTGCATTAGGATCACCACACGACAAGGAACAAGTCCAATGGATTCTTCATAACTTCTATCCTATTGCTGTGCAAGCTGTCTTGGTACATGGTTTGTACACCCAAAGTCTGTGACGGTCATTCTCAGGAACAATCCATGTCCACTTGATATGTCCAAGCAGCATCGTATACCTGCTAATGTTACAACTCTGAAATGTCCAAATGAAGGTGACATGGCAAAGGTACCTAAAACAGACCAAAACAAAGAGATTATCTATGAAACCATACATGTGACAAAATTCACATAGTCAACTTCTGGAGTACACAGACCATGACAAAAATCTAAGCTAAACAAAGGCCCACTAACAAAGTGAGCATGTGTCACAACCTTCCTCTACAAACACCTATAAGCAGATTTTGCCAGAGCTGCAGCTTCCTAATATTTTCCCTAAACGTACTCCTCACATAATCACAAAAGTTGATTTAATAGTCAGTCATGACATTCACAAGATACTTACACTCATGAGAAGAAGCTGTCAATGAGATCTTGACTCAAGTCAGCGCCTTCCTCTTCACCACTATCATCATCTCTTGGCATTTCAAGACCCTCATCCGGTGACACTTCATGGTCTCCATCGTCTGCGATATAAAGGATGTTCCATCGCAGGGCAATGTTGTGGAGCATGCAGCAGGCCACGGTGATTTGACACACCTTCCTGGGTGAGTAGAGAAGGGCTCCCCCAGTCTTGTCCAGACATCTGAATCTGGCCTTCAGGAGTCCAAAAGCCAGCTCCACTGGCCGCCGTGTTCTTCCATGGGCCTCTTGGAAAGGGACTTCCCCTGGCATAGTTGGATTTCTGAGCGGTGCCAACAACCATGGGCGATTGGGATATGCTGATTTTCCTAGATGGAAGCCAGTCATAACTGCAACAATCAGTTACACACTTTCTGATCATACTACTTGATATCACCCACACAAAGTTAGGACAGATCAAACTTACCAACAAGCCAGGCCCTCTCCGGGAGTAGTTGTGACCTCAGCTGGGGTATTATACTAATCCGCAGTATGAAGGAATCATGGGCTGATCCTTGGAACCGGGCACAGACGTTTGAGATGTACAAATCCGGTTAGAAGACAACTTGCATGTTGATAGAACCGAAGTACTTCCTGTTCCGATAAACTTGTTCCCTGGCTTGCGGTGGCAATAAAGCAATATGGGTGCCAACAATGGCTCCAACCACATGTGGGATATGACCAAATCCATAGAAATCCCCCTTCACATTGGCTAAATCCTCACATCTGGGGAACTGGATGTAGCTTTCAATGTGTTTCATCATTGCTGAAAGCACATCATGTAGTACACTACTGAACATTAGTCGTGACAAACCACCAGATACAGCCACAGTGTTCTGGAAGGAACCTGTGGCCAGAAAATGTAATACTACCATAAATCTCACAATAGGTGGGATGCATGTGGGATTAGTCTTTTGAGGAAGGATCTCAGGCTCCAACTGATGGCATAAATACTATATTTTTTGCCTATTTAAACAAAACTTCTAGATGACATGCCTAACTTCCATGGTCTGAAGGTCCGGAAATGGGTGGTACACTGGAGGATGTCATCTTCTCCCTCTCCCAGGGTACCTATGTGTGGAGTGACTAAAATTTTGAACATTGGTCACAGTGTCCAGAGTAACACATATGTAGATTAAGCCAAAAGTAATGTGACAAAACATAACTGGTTCTGAAAGTATTAAACATAATTCCCATAATAATTGCATACTGTCCAACATCCACTTATAATCCCCATTGTGGCCTTCACATGTGTCTCTTAAACAAATGTACACATTATACATCCAAACATGTATCATGAGCACCCTAGTATTGTACATTTTGAATAGTACTCACAAAATTCTGTCACTGTCGTTGTCCAGTGGACCACGGTAATATAGCGTTTATGCACACTAATGCAGCACACTGATGTTTGTGTAAAGCAAATTATAGAGTAATGGAGTAAAACATCATGTAAACATGTTACAACACATTTGTAGTGGTGGTGATGCACTTAAAAGTCACCAATACTGAGGTTCCAACCTCTAAAATGGCAGCTTCCTGACCTCACAAAAAGGACATTCTGAACTTCCCTCTGCCGTCGGAAGTCGCCCGCACGGTAGGTGGTTTCATCCATGGCAAACACAGCCATGGGATAACGTTGGTGATTGTGATGGTTGCGGCCCAATGGCTATGTCCGTCTATGCTGATGACCATGTACATGGCGTACATGTACACCATGGTTTGAAAAATAACTCACTGACATGTACGCCATGGTTTGAAAAATAACTCTCTGACACTGCTGCTATCAACACCTCCTCCGTTTTACCTCCTGTTTGCCACCTCTGGGAGCAATCATGTCAGGCCAAGCAGGTGTGAAGGCTACTGCCTTCTCTCCAGAGGAGCTGGAGAAACGTATTGAAGAGGTCCTTCTCCTCCCTGGCTCACCAGAGGAGAAGGTAACAATCTTGCATACATATTTTACTCTGTTCAACTACATCCTTTCCATTTCCACAGGCTACAATGTGCCTCTGAGTCCCTGAGTGAATTCAGATTACTTTTGTAACATTTTGTGGTCCCTACATTGGACAATCATATAATGGATTGTGGAACACTGTACTTTGTGTACTTAACATCACCATGTTGTGTATTAAGCTCTAGACTCTACTTGTGTTGCATGCACTTTTCTATGCATGTATAACTTTCATGGTACCAATTTGCTAATCAGATCATGGTAAATGTGCAAAGAAGTGTATAGGCTTTAAAGCATGAGCTGTGTATGTATATTGTAAGAAGCTGTTGAGGATGATGTTAGTAATGTGTACAGTCCCACATATCACTCAGCCCTGATCAGTGTTCGTCAAACTTGTCTGAAAGCTTTCTATACCTCACAGACCCCTGTCAGAATGCCACTCAACCTTAAGGTTACTTATTGGATGGCCCCAAGATGTACATTTATCCACTGAAGGGGTGGAAATGTGATGTTCATGTTGGATCCGTATGCTCAGCCTGCAGAGAGCAAGGCCTGCCAATGAGATTAGCCCAGTCTGGGCCATGGCTCAAGCTTGGGCAAAGTTACTGTGGCAATGCGACTGATGCACAGAGTAATCTCCCTGTAGACATGAAGATCCTTGGATTTTCCCAAAAGGAGCTTTTAGAACCAATAGTAGCCCTGATTACTTTTACATGGAGTACATTTGGAATGGTGACTCAGGTAACACCCTCACCTGATACTTCTTTCCATTGACCCACATTGTCTTACGTATTACCCTCACATAACAAGGCATGAAAATATGGTAAAGTATCACAGAATTTCACAATGTTAACATTAATAGTGTTAGCTAAAAGGGTCAAAATGCCCCCTCTAGCTTGCCCTGAGGAGGCTGGTAACGCTGGGGTTTGGAAGGAGTGGTAGCCATTTAGGAAGACTGGGCCTACCTCCAAAGTCAAATCTTTGTAAAGCCCTGCATACGATCCCAAGAGATGTTCATCTGATCTGGAGCCTAAGGGTTAGTTATAAGGTGGTTAGAGAGAATAGATTTAAATCTCTAAGTGAGGAAGTCTGATTGGAATTAAGGAGAGCCTCAAAGATAAATATTATAGAGGCTTCTGGAAAGTGGTAAATGCACCTTTTCTCCAGGGAGATGTAGGACCTTCTGTCAACTCGCATATTGAGGAATTGCACTGAGTAACACACTTTGAAGACATTTTTAAGAGTTTGCTAGAGATTGATATCCCAAATATTTCTCTAATTGAAAAGGCAAATCTCACTCCTTTAAAGTTTGAGATGGATGAGATTTCCCGGGCTCTGTCAGAAGCCAGTTCTTTAAAAGCCCCTGGCTCGGACGGAATTCCCACCGATATCTTTTTGAGTCCCTTAGATCTCTGGATCCCTCTTTTGACAAATGTATTTAATGCAATTGCCAAAGAGGGTCCCTCAATTCATGGAAACACTCCACCATTATACCCATCTACAAAAAAGGGGATATGGGAGAGCCTAAAACCTACAGGCCAATATCATTGATAGATAGTACAGCCAAGCTAATGGGCCACCTACTCCTAAATAGATTGGAGGATTGGGTAGAGGAGAAACAATGCCTTTCTTAGGTTCAATATGGTTTTAGAAAAGGCAAACCTAAATATGGTGGTTGCTAAATACACATTTGCAAAAAAGGGTCATATGTACATGGCGCTCATGGACCTATCAGCCGCATTCAATTACATGACTCATAGGAAGTTATGGGATATCATGATCTCCATGGGAAGTGATACTGCAATCATCAATTTTATTAGGCAGCTTTGTTAGGTGTTATGTTTGGCAGAGCTGGGGAATGCACTAAGCCATTTGGCATCAAGCGTGGAGTGAGACAAGGATGTGTGCTTGCTCCAATCTTGTTTTCCCTGTACACCAATAGGGTGGAGAATGCCCTAGTAAAATGCACCAAGGATGTACAATATATATAAGGGATAAGCTCCCGATTCTCCTCTATGCAGATGATGCAGTGCTCAGTGGCGGCTCCTCCGCTATGGCAGAGGAGCGTCACTCCACTGCTTTTGAGCAGTGCGAAGTAGAAACATAAAATTATAATAACTTTGAGTTATTATCATTTTATGCTTCGTGCTGCTTTGTGGGTGCAGCTGCTCTGCTCTCAGAGCATGGCAGGGGTGGAGTGGTTTGCCCACTCCTAAGTGCACATGACTGTTTGGCCCGCCCTCTCAGGCCGCCCAAAACAGCCATGCGCACTTTCCCTGTTCTCCATGCAGGCTGCATTACAGCCAGCGTGGAGAACATGCCCAGGCCCCCATTCTCTGTCATAGGGCCAAACCAGGTCGCTCAGACCGATCACAATGCTGGGCTGAGGAGGTCATAAAAAATAGTTTAGGCAGGGGAAAGGGTATGGCCAGACACTACATCATAACCCAGAAAAGTTTGCTCTTTTGCATCATGGTACATGCAGTGCACAATTTGCGCTCCTCTCAGTGTTGACTGCGGTGTCAACACCACAGTCAACACTAAGGGCGCTCCCCTTAGTGTTGACTACAGTCAACAACACTACAGTCAACACTAAGGGGAGCGCCCTTAGTGTTGACTGTGGTGTTGACACTACAGTGAACACTGAGGGGAGAGCAAATTGTACCATGATACAAAGGAGCAAACTTTTCTGGAGTTATGATGTAGTGTCTGGCCATACCCTTTTCCCTGCCCAAACAATTTTTCATGACTTCCTCTACCATTTATCACACATTTCTAATGTTCCTTTTTTTTAAATTTCATTCCAGCCCATTGATTACACTTTATTCGGCTCGAGCCGGAAATTACGGCTCGAGCCGGAGAGTACGGCCCTAGCCAGAGAGTACGGTCCGGGTGCAGAGATTCCGGCCCGACTGCGGGCGTAGAGATAGGAATCGTAAGTGATTTCTGTGAATACCAAAAATCGTAAGTGCCTTCTGTGAATACCAAAAGTTGTAAATTTAGACTTTTGTCTCAGATTACTTTTGTGAATTTGGCCCAATGTGTTTAAGAAAGTTTAAATACCACAGAAAAATATGACAAATTAATTTAGGAAGTAAAATTTATTGGACATTTCATGCAACATAATTAATTGAGCTAACAGGACAGCATGATTTTAGGACTACTATTGGTACATAATAATTCCAGTGGCCCTGTTCTTCTCGTACGTGACTTCCTTCCCACAGCATACCCTGCTCCTAGTCCTAATTCATTATCAGTAAAATAAATATTGGTCCTGGGTTACGGAGTGAGTGAGTGTTAGGCAAGTTTGACTTTAGGGCAGAACTTGGGCTAGGGATAGGCTTTGCTATAGATAGGTTAAGTCCAGTGATCATCCTGTCCCTAGGTCGAAGACTTGTGTAAAGGATAGCAAAAGATAAGAAACTTCGGAAGAAGGCATGGAAGATGTTTGGCAGGTGTCAGGGCGGTGCCAGACAGGTTAGATAAAGGGCAGGAAGTGGTAGAAATGGGTGACAAGCACACTTGTTCTACCCAATAATTTAAACAGCTGAGAGGAAGAGACACAGACATAGTAAGGGGTTAGCTTAAAAGGGGTTAAGGACCGAGCTTAAGGGCAAGGAAATAATACCTTGTTAGGATTTACACATTCAGCACTAAAATAAGGGGAGGGGGGAGAAGAAAACTAAAACAGTGGCAAGGGAGATGTTGGTTGCTGACCCCAGTAAGGAAACAGAGGGGAGGAAAAGGAAAAAGCAAAAAGAGACAAGAGGAAGAGGAAGAACTAGGGAGAGGAAAAAGAAGATAATGTAAAGGAAACAAAAGAAAATATGAGGGGTTAATGGACACCAAAACAGATGAAAGGGGAAGTTAAGAAAAACACAGAAAAGACAATATAGAAGGGCATGCTGAAATAGAAAGAGATGATATAAATTATTGTTCAATCAAAGAAGAATAAGTAAACACGACTTGACAGCAGCTGACAAGCGTTCAGCCATGAAGGAGGTGGCAGATGTGATTTTGATTGGTTTCGCTTTGGTTCTGGTCTTCTTTGGTTGTCCTGAAAAGAGGAAATAAAAAGAAGATACTGAACAGTTGTGTCAACTATAGTAAGCATACAGGAAAAATAACTGGCAAACAAATCTACTGCTTAATTAACCAATTCTGCCCCCATTTATCCTCCTAGTATGAGTTCTCCGACCTAAAACCCCTTACCCCCTTTGGGATTTTTCCTCTTTCCTTCTCACTTCCAATCCATCAAACTAAGCCTAATGGTGCCTGGTTCCCATGCTGCCTGCTGCTACCCTAGGTGACAGCTGAAAACCTTTTTTGATCCCACCACCGCATATGACTTGACATCCTCTATTGATACCCTCCGTGACATGACCAACTAGTCTCTCTGGTTCTGGAAATATATTGGGTTTTTTGTAATGAGACTGTTCTCCCCATTTAGTGATGTGAGAACATTTTAAGCCCGGGGAACAGGCTCACAGGTCACGGGATCAAGACCCATGGGTGGTTGAAACACGTTGTGTATATTGACTCACCGCTAAATTACATCTTTTTTCTGCATCAAGTTGGCTAGAGTTCCTTGCTTCTGTCGCCAGAACTGGTGAAGGTGGTTTTGAGCATACATACAGTGATCGAAATGCGTTTGATGTAGAGGCCACAATAAAGTAAAGAAACAAAACGTACCAGCGTGTGTCGTCGCCTTTCCTGGATATGTTCAGGAGGAAGGGGAAATGTATTTTTGTTTTTTCACTGCTAAAACCAAAAGTTACGGGGATATTGTAGGTAGGCTCAGATTTCACTTGTACAAGACCATTGAAATTCAGCAGTTATAGTTATCTGAGCTAACTATAATTTACGTCCCCGCAATGCACTGCTTATGACCTCACATATTTTATTATTCATGAAACGGTCAGTGACATCACTAATGACATCTCAAATGACATCACTCATGACATCTTCCAGTGAGTGTTAGTGTTTTGTAAAAGTTTCTGAGACTTAAAGATACATACTAATCTACTACAAAGTAAAATTATTATATTTTTTGTGTGAGTCACTGTATTGGAGAGTGAGTGTCTGTGTGAGTGGATGTATGGGTAAGTGAGCGGGTGTATGAGTGGTTGTGTGGCTATGTGAATGGGTATGTAAGTGGGTGTGTGGGTGTGTGAGTGATTGTGTGGGTGAGTGAGTGACTGTGTTAAGAGGTTGTATGGGTGAGTGAGTGAGTAGGTGTGTAAGTGGCTGTATGGGTGAATAGGTAGGTGTCTGAATAGCTGTATGGGTGAGTGTGGGGCTATGTGAGTGGCTGTATGAGTGAATGAGTGGGTGTGTGAGTGGCTTTATGGATGAGTGAGTGGGTGTGTGAATAGTTGTATGGGTCTGCGAATGGATATATGAGTGGTTCTGTGGGTGTATGAGTGGGTATATGAGAGGCTGTATGGGGTGTCAGTGGGTGTGTGAGTGGTTCTGTGGATGATGTCATCAGTGGTGTCATTAGAGATGTCATCAGTGATGTAACTGACCATGTTAGCTTAGCTAACTATAACATATGCCCGCGCAATGCACTGCTTATGTCCTCACATATTACATCACTCATGACATGGTCAGTGACATCACTGATGACATCTGAAATTAAATCACTGAGGACATCACTGATGACATCATCCAGTGATTCTGAGTGTTTTCTAAACGTTACTGAGTATTACACATATACACTAAGGTAAGTGGCTGTGGGGGTGCCTGTATGGGTGAGTGAGTTGGGATGTAGGTGGTGTATAGAAGAGTGAGTGGGTATGTGGGAGACTGTATACATGAGTAAGTGTATGTGTGAGTTTGGTGGGTGAGCGAGTGGGTGTGTCAGTGGCTGTAAATGATGAATGAGAAGGTGCATGAGTAGCTGAATTGGTGACTGAACAAGTACAAAACTGTCTGTATGGTTCAGTAACAGGGTACATGAATGTATGGGTGCATGAATGGGTGTATATGTGGCTCTATGGGTGAGTGAGTGGGTGTGTGAGTGGCTGTGTAGGTGAGTGAATGGATGTGTGAGAGACTGTATGGGTGAGTAAGTGAGTGTTAGCGAGGTTGTATGGGACAGTATGTGCTTATCTCAGCGACTGTATAGGTGAGGGAGTGCATGTGTTATTATATCCATGAGTAAGTGGATATGTGAGTAACTGTATGGGTGAGTTAGTGGATGTGTGAGTGACTGTACGGGTGAATGAGTAGGTATGTAAGTATCTGTATGGGTGACTGATTCAGTATGAGAATGACTGTATGGGTATATGAGTGGGTGTGCAAGTGTCTGTACGAGTGGATGTGGGAGTGGCTGTAATAGTCAGTGAGTAGGTACATGATTGGCTGTATATGTGAGTTACTGGCTGTGTTAGTGGCTGTATGGGTGAGTTGATGTGTTAGTGGCTCTATGGATCAGTGAGTAGATGTGACACAGTATGTATGGGTCTGCGAATGGGAATGTCAGTGGTTATGTGGGAGTAGGCCAATGAGATATATGGGGGTGTAAATGGATGTTTGACTGATTCTGTGGATGATGTCGTCAGTGATGCCATTTGAGATGTCATCAGAATGTCATTTCAGATATCATCAGTGATGTCATGATTGATGTCACTGACCATGTCATGAGTGATGTAATACCTGAGGTCATAAGCAATGCATTGAGGGCATAAGTTATAGTTAGCTCAACTAACTATAACTGCTGAATTTCTCTGCTTTTGTACTTGTGAAATGTGAGCCTATCTATAATATCCCTGTAACCTTTGGTTTTTTTCAGTGAATTTCCAAGGCTTTTTTAAATTCTATTTCCTCACTATAACATCCCTGTAACCTTTGTTTTGTTCAGTGAATTTCAAAGGTTTTTTTAAATTTTATTTCCTAATTATAACATCCCTGTAACCTTTGTTTTTTTTCCAGTGAATTTCTAAGGTTTTTTAATTCCTATTTTCTAACTAGTGCAGAAAGGGGGCAGGGCATCCCATGAGCTCTCAGCGATTCCACTGGGTGGACTTACTGGAGGTAACAGGAGGGGATCTTGGCCCCCAAGGATCATCAGCATCCAAGGGGACTTCCTCCCCCAACAAGTAGTATGTCAGGGGGCACATTTGCAATGTGGTGGAGGAAGGGGCAGGGCCTCCAACAAACTCTCAGCAATCCCGTTGTGTGGGACTTACTAGAGGTAACAGGAGGGGTTATTGGTCCCAAGGTCCCTCAGCATCCAACGGGACTTCATCCCCCAATTAGTAGTGCACCAGGAGGCACGTTTGCAGAGTGGTGGAGAAAGGGGGCAGTCCTCGGATGAGCTCTCAGCATTCCCGTATGTGGGACTTACTGGAGGTAACAGGATGGCTTGTTGGCCCCCAAGGACCCTCCTCCTGTCAAAGGGACTTCATCCCCCAATCAGTAGTGCACCTGGAGGCACGATTGCAGAATGATGGAGAAAGAGGGCGGGCCTCCCACAAGCTCTCAGAAATCCAGCTGTGCGGGACTTACTAGAGGTAACAGGAGGGGTTGTCGGCCCCCAAGCACTCTCAGCATCTAAGGGGACTTCATCCCCCAACAAGTAGTGTGTCAGGAGGCACATCTGCAGAGTGGTGGAGAAAGGTGGCGGGCCTACCACAAGCTCTCAGCAAACCGGCTGTGTGGAACTTATTGGAGGTAACAGGAGGGGTTGTTGGCCCCAAAAAAACCTCACAAGCCAAGGGGACTTCATCCCCCAGCTAGTTGTGTACCAAGAGATCCCTTTGCAGGGTGGTTGAGAATGGGGGAGGGGGGCTGTGTTGCCCTTTCCCTGGGCCAATTTTGGCCCCAGGGGACCCCATCCCCTGGGGCCTGGCCTTTTTCATAAAGTATATATAGATTTATAAGGAGAGGGGTCCCACTTGCCCCCCTCACCTGGCCAATTTTGGCCCCAAGGACCCCATCCCTATGGGCCCAGCCTTTTTTAAATACATTTTCTGTTAGGCAGCCCCCTCCCTGGGCTGATTTTGACCCAAAGGACCCCATCCCCAAGGCCAGGCCATTACACTATTAGGAGGGGGACCACACGGCCCCCCTCCCCTGGCCAATTTCAGCCCTAGTGACCCTATCCCCCGGGGCCCAGCCTCTCTATTCTGGGTGCTACATGGGCACCCAGTGACCTATGTTGGGGCCACAGCGGGAGCCTCAAGGCCCCCACGGTTCCTGCTGGCTCCCTGTTACCTGCGGGAACTAACATTGTTGTGACAGACAGGGGGCTGCTGAAAAGAAGCACCCTCTGTCTGACCAATGCTTCATCTGTTTCTCTCCACACATATTTGCGTGCAGGGAAACAGATGAAAACTCCGCTTTCTGCAAGTCAGAGCTGTTTGGCAGCTCCTGCTTGCAGAAAGCGGAGTTATGTTTGCTTTTGTGGGTGGGAGTTGTCAGCTCTCACCAAGCAAAAGCAAACAGCTACCTCCTGAGGGTGGGCACCTCGGGAGATAGCAGAAGCCAACCCTGGGGGTAGCAGTCCCCAGGGCCATGCATGACTCCACGAGAGGGGCCGAGTGGCCCCCTCCAGCATACAAGTTAGCCCCGGGGAGGTGGTGGTCCTCGGGGGTCCACAACGGACCGCCCTACATTAATATATTTCATTTATTAGATATAGGTATAAATATACATATAAATATGTAGATAGATATAGATAGATATAGTGAGATATATAGATATATAGAGATACATATATTACCTACCAGTAGTTAGGTATAGTTAGGACCATGTTTCCATGGGAAAAGCATATCTTTACTTATCTATATCTTTGGTTTCGTTTGATGAATCTTTACCAAATTTCCCCCACAAAAGTGTCATAGTGAGTCTGGTTATGCATGGACAATTTTGGGGTGATCTGTCAAGTGGGGGCTGAGAAAATGGGGGGTCAAAAAAGTGTGCTTCCCATGTTAATTCCCATAGGAGATTTAGACATGACTGCAGGACGAACCACTGGACGGAATAACACCTAATTTGGCAGGAAGGTAGATTTTGGTTCACAGATCACGCTTCCAGTTATCTGGTGTAAATCTGTTCAGTAGTTGTTGAGAAATTTAAGGAAATCCAAATTAGGATATCTGCGATCGCAGCTAATTCGTGAATGATAACAAGCTCGTGCAGGGAAATGCAGAGCTCTGATTGGCTGCAAACACTTCAACCAGGAAGTGTTGACAGCCATCTTGGGATTCGGCTTCAGACGAGTCCCAAAACAAACACAAAAAAAAGAAAAGGGAGTAGGATACGAATACACTAACCCCCTAGGCTCCGGGGACCACCACCTTTCCGAGGCTACAGTAATGAAAAAATAGATGGGGGGCCGCGTGGACCGCACTGGGCTCCTGGCCCCTAGGACAATCACCTCCCCGTGGCTAGATTTAATGTAATGGGGCCTCACAGACCCTCCTGGGCCCCAGGGAGCACCACTTTCCCGGGGCTAATTTGAAAGTAATGAGGGGCCTCGTGGACCCCCCCCGGGTGCCGGGGACCACCAGCTCCATGGAGCACATAACTTTAAAAACAGGGAAGGGTGTGTGCGGCCCCCCACCTGGGCAATCTATGGACTTAGGGACCACCACCTCTCTCTGGCTGGCCATGAAAAGTAAAGTAGGGGGCAGCGGGCCCCCCTCCTGGAGCCATATATGGCCCTGGGGACCACCACCCCCAGGGCCAGCTCCAGCTATATCCTGGGGAGCCCACCCCCTGTACATAGCTGTTTGCTTTTGCTTGGCAGGAGCTTTGACAGCTCCTGCCAAGTCAAAGCAAACCCTCCAGTTCCAGTTGGCGTGAGCTGTCAAAGTACTCCTGCCCGCTGGAAGTGGAGGTTTCATCTCTTTCCCGGCCTGCAGGCATGCAGACAGAGAAAGAGATTGCTCTTGCACGCAGGAATCTACCTTTCCAGCACCTCCTTTCGTGCAAGAGCTATGCTGGCTCCCACAAAATGCGGGGAGCTGGCTGGGACCGCTGTGGCCTTGAGGCTACCCCCGCGGTCTCAGCAGGAAAAGAGCCGAAAGAGACAAAATAAAGGTCAGAAACAAGCAGAAAGAGGTAAAATAAAGGTCAGCAACAAGCAGAAATAGGCAAAATAAAGGTAAGAATCAATAAGAAAGAGGCAGAATAAAGGTCAGCAACGAGCAGAAAGAGGCAAAATAAAGGTCAATAACGAGCAGAAATAGGCAAAATAAAGGTGAGAAACGAGCAGAAAGAGGCAGAATAAAGGTCAGAAACAAGCAGAAGGAGGCAAAATAGAGGTCAGAAACAAGCAGCAAGAGGCAACATAGAGATCAGCCACAAGCAGAAAGAGGCAAAATAAAGGTGAAAAACTAGCAGAAAGAGGCAAAATAAAGGCCAGTAATAAGCAGAAAGAGTCAAAATAGAATTCAGAAACGAGCAGAAAGAGGCAAAATAGGGGTCAGAAACGTGTAGAAAGAGACAAATAAAGGTCAGCAACGAGCAGAAAGCTGCAAAATAAAGGCCAGCAACGAGCAGAAAGAGGCATAATAGAGGTCAGAAACGGGCAGAATGAGTCAAAATAAAGGCCAGAAACGAGGAGTAAGAGGCAACTAGAGGTCAGCAACAAGCAGAAAGAGGCTAAATAAAGGCTAGCAAAAAGCAGAAAGTGGCAAAATAGTAATTAGAAATGAACATAAAGTGCCAAAATGAAGGTCAGAAATGAGCAGAAAAAGGACGAAAAGGCCAGCAGTGAGCCGAAAGAAGCAAAATAAAGGTCAGAAATGAGATGAAAGAAGCAAAATAAAGGCCAGCAATGAGCAGGAAGAGGCAAAATAGAGGTCAGAAACGAGAAGAAAGAGTCAAAATAAAGGTCAGAAACAAGGAGAAAGAGGCAAAATGCAGGTCAGCAATAAGCAGAAGCAGGCAAGATAAAGGTCAGAAATGAGCAGAAAGAGGCAAAATAAAGGCCAGAAACTAGCAGAAACAGCAAAATAGAGGTCAGAAATGAGCAGAAACAGGCAAAATCATGGTCAGCAGTGAGCAGAAAGAGGCAAAATAAAGGTCAGAAGTGAGCAGAAAAAAGGCAGAAAACAAGCAGAGAATGAGCAGAACCCATTCAGACACTCATGCACCCACTCACAGATGAACTCAGACATGTACACCCACTCACAGACCAAGTCAGATACTCATGCACCCACTTAGAGAATCACTCATACTGTCTCTCATCCACTCACAGACCTACTCAGAAACTCATTCACCCACTTAGACACCCACCCAGACACTAATGCTGCCACTCTCAGGCCCACTCAGACACTCACAAACCCACTCACATACCCACTGAGACACTCATGCACTCAATCACACACACACTCTCAAAGGTTACAGGTTACAATTAGGAAATAACATTAAAAACCATAGAAATTCACTGAAAAAAACAAATGTTACAGGGATGTTAGAATGAACAAAAGCCTTAGAACTTCACTAAAGAAACCAAAGGTTACAGGAACGTTATAGTTAGGAAATATGATTTAAAAAAATCTTATAAATTCACTGAAAAAAACCAAAGGTTACAGGGATGTTATAGTTAGTCTCATATTTTACATGTACAAAACCACAGAAATTCAGCAGTTATAGTTACCTGAGCTAACTATAACTTACGCCTTGCAATGCACTGCTTATGACCTCACATATTACATTACTCAAGACATGGTCAGTGACTTAACTATAACTGCTGAATTTCTATGGTCATGTACAAGTGAAATATTACTCTAACTATAACGTCCCTGTAATCTTTGATTTTTATAGTGAAGCAGTTTTGAAGCAGTCAGGGTTTGCAGGAGTACTTACTCTTGCACTTCAAGAGAAGAAGACCATCAAATTTTATAACAAGCAAGTACTGACACGTGAAATTAAATCAATAAATGTACGAGGAAGTGCGCATTGGGAAAGTTCTGACATAAACGTTGCTACTTAGCCCTACATGGAATATACTCCATACGAGGAAATATGAGGGCACTGTTCTTTTCAGAATGAGGAACAAGGCATTTAAGGACTATGGATTAAAAGGAAGGATGCAATTATGCCTAGTTACAGGTGCAAGGCATTATGGGCATTGGAGTCCTGGCAATATTGGGATACTTTGATCATTGACTTACCAGCTCGGCTGTTATGAAATAGAGTGCATTTGCAGTATATTTAACAGAGTATGGACTATTATACATGTCATTTGATCTTCTAAAGCATGAGAAACTGTGAACTTTACGTACCGATTGTCAGTGTAAATTTACATACAAAGAAAGAAAAAACATCTGCACTCTAGTCCTTCCTTACTGTTTGATTTTGCAGTGTATTTAAGACCTTCGAGCACCTGCCCCTCGAATTTGCATATGATTAAGATCCGGTTGGATCAAAACGCGTTATACATGCCATGCTGTCGGATTACCTGCTTGAATAAAAAAGCTGTTTAAACTACTCTGGATTGGAGGGCTTGACTCTCATGCAGTAAATATGCATGACTTTGCTAGTGCATACATTGAGCGGTGACGTCGCTACAAAGCCCCGACCCTTCAGGCTGGGCGTTTGGATATATATATATATATATATACACATACACACACACACACACACACACACATATATGAAAACAGTCCCCTCAATCATCCAAAGATCGGGCACGTACACCAAATTTGCTTGCTTGCAATTACTTTATTCCAAATGCAAAGATGCTGTTATGATGCGTTTCGGCCAGTCCTGGCCTTGATCACATATGCGCTGTGTTTTGAAAGGCAGACTTCTATACATCACATGGTGTATGAACATGAACAACATACTGTGCAAATCACCGCAAAAGTGCAAAAACATTATGAAACATTATTGTGAAAAATAGGCAGTTTAAAAGGATTCATATAAATACTATCACATAGCTACCAACATGATTTAAAATTGAATCAGCATAAATAACGTTATTGTCATGACATTTGAGCAGCTTTTTTCTGTTTACGTTTTGATGTAAATCATAATTTATGGATTTAAAATCATACAATTCATTTATAATGCTTCTAATGAGACAGAATTAATTTTACATCCATAACTTGCTATAAAACCAACGCTTTTAAAAAAAATGTCAAATAGTGGCATATACACACACACACATATATATACATACACATATACACATATATACATACATACATACATACATAGTATATATATATATATATATACACATACATACATATATACATACATATATATATTTATACAGAGCGATATAGAGGAACAGGCAGAGAGAAAGGAGGAGAAAGACAAAAAGACAGAAAGTGAGGAGGTGAAAGACAAAGGGCGAGAGGAAACAGAGAGACAGAGATATTAAACGAAAGAAAGAGAAAGAGAGAAAAACATGGATAGACATTGTAAGAGAAATACAGAAAATAAGAAGGTAAAGAGAAACACAAAGATTGAGAGAAAACGCTAGAAAGGTGTGTGAGGATTTGGGTGTACTATATTTACGATTTGTTAGGATCTGGCTTGGGGAAACCAGCTTGGCCATAACCATGGTTATGCTGGCATCTGTATCCCTCAAGGCCTGGACTTCTAGCCCAGTGATTCTTGGCCGCTGTCTGTACTTTACCATGCTAGCAGGCCAGTGGGCCAAGGGTTCAATTTCCTCACCACCCAGGGAAACTAATGTGGCTTCAGTGTAACCTCTGAAATCTACAGGGACAACTTCAACCCCATTTCCTACACTGGTAATTCCATTGGAACTATCACCAGTGGGTTATTTCTTTGTGCATGAAAGATCCCCCTTCGCGTGCCCTTGCTGTCTACAGTTATAGCACACCCCAGCCTTTGATGGGTCAAAGGTCTTTCCTTGATACTCCTCCCCTTAAATTGGGATGTGGCTCTGGGCTCCCCACCCTGGCCATCTTTTGGGCTCTCTTTGGGTTTTTCTGTTTATTAAACTTGGCCCGATCTTTCCCCTGGAGGGAAGCATGTCTCACCTTTTTATGTTCACCACCTTGGGACCTTTTGGGCACCCTAGTGCATACTGACTCATCAGCTATCTTCCCCAGCTCTCTAAGGCTAGGTAACTTTGAGTCTGCCAGATGCTGGTGTAACTTCTCTGAGGTACAGTTTGCAAATACGTGTTTTTACCTCTAAATTGCAAAGGCCCTCATAGGTATCAACCTTGTTGCCCTTAATCTAGCACTCCAGTGACTTCACAGAGGCATCTACAAACTCCACCCATGTCTGTGTTGCCCCCTTGTGTATGCTCCTAAATGTTTGTCTGTGCTCTTCTGGGGTAAGACCAAGTAGCTCAATTAGTGCCTCTCTCATGTGGGTGTAAGACTCTGCCACCTCATCCTCAAATGTAAGCAGTCTATCTCTCCCTACTGTTGCCATCAGTTCACTAAATAAAGACCCCAATATTGTTCCCTCACCCTCTTCATCCTAAGAGCTCTTTCATAGGATGCTTGCAACTTGTCTATGTCATCCCCCTCTGTGTACTTTAGAACAATACCCTTGGGTACCCTGGGATCAAAGGCATCAACTGTGATTACCTCTGCTTCTCTATTGATGGCACCTTTATTTGGGGTTTTAGCCTCAGCTTGACCCTCCTCTCTTCTAGGGCCAGTTCCTTCTCTTCCAGGGCCAGCTTCTTCTCCTGGATCTCAAGGAGGTTGAGCTGAGCTGTTAGATTCTGTGATCTCCTCACTGAGGAAGAGCTCCTTTCACTCACAGACAGGGAGTTAACCCTTGAACGAATTGTGAGGACTCCACTCTCAGTGTCCCCATCTAGTTCCTTGAAGTCTACATCATCCCCCTCTTCTCCACTGTCAATGGGGGTGATTTCCTCTTCCAGCTGGAGCTGGGCCCTCCTGGATTCCTCCCACTCTTTGAGGGCTTTCTTGAAATCCTCTTTAGATGCAGTACTTCCTGGGAATTTTTCTTTCCCTGCACAGTGACCTCAGGGTATTAACTTTGACTGTAGGCAGGTTAGCCAAGTCGATTCCCCTGCTCTCCATCTTTGAAGTCTTATAGCAAAAGCTTTTAGAAACAATTTGACTTTTCGATTAGAAAACAGGTGCCTTTGAAATGTCAGAACTTGGTAAATTTGTAAACTGATTTTCTATGTAGACTTGGCTGTCTCTTTTAAGTAGTGGCCAACTTATTAGTTGTCTGGTAAAGCTAAACACACATTCTGGACCCCACTGCAAGGCACCAATGTAAGGAGTTTGGGTGTACCATATAAAATGGCTGCGTGGCTTTATCGTAGAGTCCACTCGCAAATACCATCCTGGGTCCAGTCAATCTCGTTTACTTAACCTTAGCTCAACCCTGGGTAGCTGTGGCTGCGAGCAGTAAGGCTTGGCAAAGTAACTTAGTGTAAAGCATTTACCAGCACAAAACAATGAAATGAGAAAGTCACACACCAGGAAAGAGACACAACAACAATTTATAAAAATAGAGCATATTTTTATGAGTTTTTAGAGACCTTGATCATCAAAAGGTACAGATTTTAGAGGTTTTTAACACTTTTAAATGCAACCACAAACAAGAACTGGTCAGCAATAAGTTTGTAAACTTTTGAAAAGTTTGAAAGAGTTAGTGCAGGTACTCCAGGCCAGTTTGGGTGACCAACTCCGACAGGGAAAAGCACTAGGGGGCCAAGGAGGATACTTTGGACAGTTACCTGGCCACCAGAGTATTTTTAAGGGAAGTACAAACTTTACAGGACGACTGTCATAGGCATCAATAGGGTGGTCCTGATGCTGAGGATAGAGGCAAAAGATGCTCAAAGGATGCTCCGGTTGTAGTGCAGTTGACGTGGGTGTCTTTGTGGTGGTCCCTTGGTCCACAGGTGATGAGGGGCGACTTTGGCCACAGAGATCGGGTCTCTCGATGTCCTCTACGTTGCAGTAGTGGGCCAGCCGATGCTGGGCTACTGGTCTCCTTACACTGCAGTTGGGGTGAAATCCTTAGTTGGGGGCTATTGTCCCTGGAGTATGACAAATCTGGTCTTTGATAGCACTCTCAGGTCTGGCATACATGGGCGTAACTTTTGGCTATCTCTGATTGGTCCTTTTGTGCGCTCTGCAACTGGTAGCGGCAAAACTGGTGCAATGGCTACTTGTCAGTTTGGGCTTCTTCAGCTCTTGTGTCCCTGGAGCAGGTTCCAGGGGATCAGCTGACTGATCTTATGAGTTACTGCTGAATGTTGGGGCTAGGAATTAACTTTTCCCCGAGCCAAGAGCCACAGGCACAGTCCAAACTTCACTTTTAAATTGGACTTGGCATCAGATTGTGTTTAATGCCACGATTAATTTGACCCACTTAGGTAGTCCCTTTCAGAGGTTAGTCAGGGTGGGGTGCCAGTCATTAACCCTGTGTTAGCTAATGGGGATACTAACCTTTCAACAGCAAGACAACAATTTGAAAGTGTATAACTCAATAATATTTGGCTCCTATCATAGGACTTCATAGGCCTTCCTTAGGGGAGACATATATAATGTTAAAGGAAGTGGGGCCTTCCCATTAGTGGTAATGGCAAAGTCGAATTAGCAGTGCAATCGCTGCCCTTTCAGTCTGCAGTGGCAGGCTGGGGTCTATTTTATCCTTGTCACATTCAGGGTGGCACAAACAGTGCCTCAGGCCTGGGTGAACACAGTGCCTTACATACCCTGGGTACCATACGCTAGGAACTTATAAGTAAGTCAGTACTTGCCAATTGGGTTATCCAATTCAACATATATTTTGCATTGGATTAGAACACTGGCACTGAAGTCTGGTTAGAAGGCCTCAGTGCACTCTCAAAGTGAAAAAAACCAGCAGCATCAGTTAAAAAATGTGGGAGTGAAAATGCAAAAAGAGGCGAGAGTGAGGAGGAGCAGAGAGCCAGGGGAGAGAGGCAGAGGAAGAAAGATCATGAGAGAATTTGAGGATCAGAGAGAAAGAAAGAGACAAGGGAGAAATGAGAGAGAGAGAGAGAGAGGGAGAGAGTGGTGGCAAAGCTGGGCAGAATGAAAAAAGAGAAAGATATAGACTGAGAGGGAAAACAAAGGACAGAGTGCAAGTAAGAGAGAGAATGACAATGGGCAAATATGAGATATTGTGTAGGTGTGTAGTGTGTGTGTATGTGTGTATTTGAGAGAGAGCGAGAAAGAGGAGGATTAAGAAGAGAGAGCAGTCAGAGGAGGAAAGAGAGCAGTGCAGCCTGCACTTTTACCAGGAAGGGGGACATAAAGGCACACATAAACACTCACTCACACTCATGCATTCAGACACACACACACATCCATTTACAACACTCCCTCACAAATATTAATGCACGCATACGCACACGCACCAAACATTAAAAATAAAATCATACTTACCTGCACAGCTCTCCCTCAGCGATCCTAGGAGAACTGCGGCTGCTGCTTTCATTCACAATGAAGGAAGGCTGCAATCCCTCACTCGTCACAGAGTGGAATGGGGTCATTAAGCCTGCTGACCCCACCCCACTCTGTTACAAGGTGTCAGTTATTGACACTCTGCCCTGGGCACTTTAGGGCTTAGAACTGAAGCTCCCAGGTCCGAGCCAAACAGTGACGCTCTACCTCATAACGAGCGGGAGGGCATCGAGGTATTTTGTGTTTTGCCAGGCTGAAGAGGTCACACCCACAGGAGCTGTGACTTCTTCAGCCCGGCAAAGTTCAGCTCAAGCACCCAGGAGTGTGCGCATTTAGCGCATGTCGGACTCCTGGCTGCCTGACCTTAAAATAGAGTGTCAGGCTGACCTCTCCTCAGCCAGACAGAAGCACTTTATGGTGGCAAAAAGGTTGAGGGTGTGGTGCCTCAGCCCATTAGGAAGGGCTTTGGCTGCAAGAGAGAGTGTGAGAGTATATGTAGTAATGTAGTCCACACTGGTAGATGTAGTTTAAGTTGGTTTATTCAAGTAGATAAACATGTAGCTTAGATCCTGTAGAGCAGGATGGTGATCATGTAGATCAGCCCCACCAGGAGCAGCCTGCTAGTAGCCTCAGACCAACTTTAACACGTGGGAAGGTCTCCAACCCGTCGCCAAAATAAATGTAGTAATGTAGTCCACACTGGTAGACGCAGTTTAAGTTGGTTTATTCATGTAGATAAACATGTAGCTTAGATCCTGTAGAGCAGGATGGTGATCATGTACATCAGCCCCACCAGGAGCAGCCTGCTAACTGCTCAGCCCTTCCACCAACTGTCACCACTAATACCCAGTCACTCAAACATTCCACTCATGGCCCACACACTAACATTCCACACAGAACATTCACACTGGCTGAGCAGCTAGGAATAAGAAAACATAGTACATAATAAAACAACATGAAGATATTACAGTATAGAAGTGTGAGTATGGACGATACAGACAGGCAGACACATGATCACTCAGAAACAAAATACCATTGGGACAAAATGAACGACTATATTGGAGAAAGTACTGGGAAGTAGTAATGACACAATATTTGGGGCAAAAGGGGATATTCTCTGTGTTTGCAGGCATTAAAGAGGTCAAATCATTCATAAACATGGCATAAAACAGGCAATTTCACTTTGCGGAGTCAACAAAAGGTAATGGACAATGTTTCCTTTAACTACATCAGCAGGAATTTGTAATCAAATAAAAATCATATTTTAATAACGTGGCTTAACAATCAGGATTTCCTGAAGGTGTCGTGTGAAACAAATTCAAACCAAGGGGATGCCATAGACCATTGCATTTAATGTTTCCAAGATTTCAAAAACATCATTTAGATATCTCCAACGGTAGCAATAGTCACCCAGCTGCTGGAAAACCCTCTGGACTGCTTTGCAACCCCTGAAACTTATTAAGCCAGTTACTAATCCTTTAGGAGGAAGATTTACCTCAACTTTTCCAGGGTTTAATAGCTAATTATTAGCATCCATTCATTGTTAATGATAAAATCTCAGCCTTGTGTTTTGACCAGGGGTTTTAGAGAACAAGTTCAGTTCCTTTAATTGGTTTCAAATGTTGTATGATGACAAATGATTGTAAGTTATTCAAAGGCCCAAGGATATCCTTTTTGCTTCCCTTATAGTTTTTGTGAAACTACACTACTGTGTGATTCATGTGAAGAACTGAATAATCTCAGGTGTCTATTAAAGAACAAGCATTGGCAAAGCTATTAGCTCTAGCCTTTTGTTAAAGGAAGTGTTTGGTAACTCACTGGCTCTAGTATAACACAAGGGTTGAGCCCCATCACCAAAATGTAAAGCGAACACAAATGGGACAATGTAACTATGCACAAAATCCTATGGCCTTTATGGCCCGCCAATCCAAGTAATGGCAAACCAAGGAAAATTCATGTGCCCTTATGGCTGGAGGGGGCTGGCCCTTAGACCACTTTTGCTTTGCACCTCATATTGCACTTTTGTGAAGAATTGATGTTATGAGCTGTTCCAGACAGCTACAATTGCCTGTAGCCAGACCTAAATTGGGAAATAACCAGCACATTAGTTCCATCACAGTAGATAGGACCCTCTAGAAACAGCCAGAATGAGCCCTTAAAGTTATATTGGCCACAGCTACCTTCCAGAAATAGTTGCAGGAACACAGTGAGGCAGAAAACGCTGTAACTGGTGAGGTCTGCACAACTTTCTTTAGTGATTATCATTCAGGACTTCACACTGGCTGAAGTATGAAAACCCCGCTCATGGTTATCAGAGAGGGAGTACTTACAATTAATGATCGGAGTAAGTTTGCCACATCAATTATTCATGACATTGCAGTAGCCTTTAAAGCTATAAACCAAGATGCACTGCTTCCTCACCACTGAATGGGTGTCTCTGACATAGCTTTGAAATGGTTTAGTATTTTCTAGCATTCCAAAGGCACCAGGTGAGCCCACTAGTACAATCTGTTCAAGGCTAAACCAGCATAGGTGGTAAACATAAGCGAGGTAGTTGTAATTTCAAGTCAATGAGCTACATTTTTGGTAAATCAATTGCTGTGAGATATACCTTCTGGCTCAATACTGGTTGAAGGAGGAAGTCCTCTTGGATGCAGAGGGTCATTGGGCACCAAGAAGCCCTCCTCTTATCTCCAGTAAGTCTGATACACTGGGATTCCTGAGTGCTGGTCGGAGGCCCCACCCCCTTCCTCCACCACACTGCAAACTCGACTACTAGTTAAAAAAATAGAAATTCACATAAAAAAACTAAAGGTTACAGGGGTGTTATAGTTAGGAAATAGAATTTGAAAAACCTTACAAATTCACTGAAAAAAACAAAGGTTTTGTCACTGACCATGTCATGAGTGATGTAATATGTGAGGTCATAAACAGTGCATTGCAGGGGCATAAGTTATAGTTAGCTCAGCTAACTATAACTGCTGAATTTCTATGATTTAGTACAAGGGAAATCTGAGCCTAACTATAACGTCCCTATAACCTTTGGTTTTTTCCAGTGAATTTCTAAGGTTTTTAAAAATCTATTTCCTAACTATAACGGCCCTGTAACCTTTGTTTTTTTTTCACTGAATATATATATAATTATATATATATATATATATATATATATATATATATTATCTACTGGCGGTCGCCAGTAGATAGTTATAGTTAAAACCTATTATCCATAGGAAATCCGCGACATTCTATTTGAAAGAATGTTGGCGCCGATTGACGAATCTTCGCGAAAGTTTCCAACTTGTTGGGGCGCTCCGGTCCGCTCCTATCCTGAAAGTCTCGGGGTGATACGTCAAGCGGGGCCGAGAAAAAGGGGGTCCCAAAACGCGTTTTCCCCATTCATTTTTCCATAGGAACCTTTAGTCGCAGCTACAGCCCGAACTGCTGAACGGAATTACACCAAATTTGGCAAAGAGGTAGCCCTTGGTTCAGTGTCGTGCCTTTTGCTTAAATGGTGTAAATCCGTTCAATAGTTTCTGAGAAAATCAAAAGTAAAGTCACATATATATCTGGGCGGAGCCTAACCACACATGTCATCGTGAGATCTGATTGGCTGTCAGCACTTCATCCTGGAATTGCTGGCAGCCATCTTGGGACCAAAATAAATGATAGTACCTCATTGAAATGCATTGTAGTGAATAGAAGATTTTGAGGGTCACCAAAAGGAGAACTATAAAGGGTGATAACAGGCTTTAGTTACATTAGAATTTATTTGTTGATGGTACCATACTAATTTTAGGAATTGTGGTGTATTCTAAGGTGATTTTACCACGTGAAAAACCTTCTGCTGGGATATCATGAATCATGTTTGAGAGAACACTATTTTCTCATGCTTGTCCCATGGAGGTTTGGAAGGTGCTCCAGAAGCTAAAATGAGAGCATATTTTCTGTAAATTCACATTATCTTTCTCACTCATGTGAGAATGAAGTCTGACATTCTCAGTAAAACATGTACATCCAACAAGGGCAGAGACTGTCAGTTGATTCCTTTGTGTTCTACTGCAGCTTCCCAGAGTGTTCTAAAGAACAACTAGAGTGCTAACAGCCTTACTTATGACAAAAGTATGGCACACCTGAAGCCATCTTGATTGGAATAAACTGGTAACACTTAAACAATTTAATTTAAAAAGGAACAAAATGATGGGGTTCATTTTGTCATAGAAATTATGGTTAGTGCTGTAGAAAGAAAAATTAGGACATGTTTCAAGTGTGATCTCAAATATCTTCCAGTTATATTTCAACAGGAGCAGCCTGGCAGTTGATGCCTTTGTGTTCTACTGCAGCTTCCCAGAGTGTTCTAAAGAACAACTAGAGTGCTAACAGCCTTACTTATGACAAAAGTATGGCACACCTGAAGCCATCTTGATTGGAATAAACTGGTAACACTTAAAACATTTAATTTAAAAAGGAACAAAATGATGGGGTTCATTTTGTTATAGAAATTATGGTTAGTGCTGTAGAAAGAAAAATTAGGACATATTTCAAGTGTGATCTCAAATATCTTCCAGTTATATTTCAAC
>CAWUFW010023917.1:0-67837 GCA_963921515.1 Calotriton arnoldi | reverse complement strand
TGGATGGACCACTGGAGGGACATGGCAGGTTTGGAACCTTTTGGTCCCAGGTTTGCCCTTGCCTAACAGAGTCCTTCTGGGGGAGGTCCCTACACAAAGGTATGGGGGATCCCTCAGTGTGTTGAGGAATTTTCACCTGGCTAGGGCTACTAGACTGGGTGCCCCTAATCTGCTGATGGGGGGTTCCTCTGGACAGGGGGCCCTGGGGGTCCACTGACCTCCCTGACCTCTGCAGCCCTGGGCTGACTGAAGCAGGGTAGAGAGGGGCAGGTTACCTGCTCCAGACTGGGTACCACCTTGGAAGCGGTCCTCTGCCATCAGGGGTATGGCCAGGCCAGGCCTGACTACCTCTGGGGCAGTTCCTTCACTAGGGGTAGGGTCAGTTCCCTGAGGAGGCTGACCCCTACCTACTGTCTGGAGGGAAGAAGACTTTTCTTCAACCCTTGTGCTCTCTTTTGGGGGAGAGTGGGCCATTCTTCCAGGCTCCATCTCTCCAAAATTTCCCTGGGCTTGGGCTGTGGCCATCACAGCCCCACTAACCTTTACAGGGATGCCCAGCATTCTCAGATGGGTTTGGTGTTCAACTTCAGCCCAGGCTGAAACTTCCAGATCATTGCCCATCAGGCAATCTACAGGCAAGTTGGGGGACACTGCCACTCTTTTTGGGCCTGTGACCCCTTCCCAGCTGAGATTGACTATGGCCATGGGGTGATCTGTTCTGACACCATCTATGTTGGTCACCTGGTATTTAAACTCAGGTAAAAGCTGGTGAGGGGGGACTAGTTTCCCTGCCACCATGGTGACACTAGCCCCTGTGTCCCTAAATGCCACAGCTTTCTGACCATTAATTATTGGCTCCAGTCTGTACCTGCCCAATGCATTGGGGCCCATGGTAAAGGTGGCAAATCCTATCCCACCATCAGAGTCAGAGGAGTCTGTTGAGGGGGTCCTGTCTAAACTAGGGCCCACCTCTGTTCCTCTTGCAAAAGCACCCAACCTTTTGGGTGCACTACTTCCAACTGGAGGATTACTACTGGTAGTACCAGGAGGGGTGGTAGTAGTTGTAGGAGGAACATTTTCTTTATTGCCAATCCTGGGGCAACTGGAATCTGTTTTCTAGTGTCCAGGCTTTTTACAGACATGGAAATAGGGTTTCTTTTCAGGAGAGGAAGGAGTTTGGGACCCACCCCCAGAAGAGGACTTTTGGGGCCCTGTAGTGGATTTATCCTTAGATTTATCCCCACCTTTCTCTTGGGACTTGGTAGAATCTTTCTTCTGGTCACCACCCTGATTCTTAGGCCTTACCCTGTTTCTGACCCATTTGTCTGCCTTCTTTCCCAATTCTTGGGGAGAGGTCAGATCAGAGTCCACCAGGTACTGGTGTAAAAGCTGGTTTTGACAATTATTAAGGATCTGCTCCCTCATAATCAAATTGTACAATCCATTAAAGTCATGCACCTTGCTGCCATGCATCCAACCTTCCAGAGCCTTAGTAGCACAATCTACAAAATCAACCCAGTCTTGAGTCTGAGCCTTTTGGGTGTCTCTGAACTTCAACCTATACTGTTCAGTGGTTAGGCCAAACCCATCTATCAGAGCACTCTTCAAGACATTGTAATTGTCAGCATCCTTTTCTCTAACAGTGAGGAGCTTATCTCTACCTTTGTCTGCAAAGGAGAGCCACAAGATTGCTGCCCACTGCTCCTGAGGGACCCTCTGTACTTTACAGGCCCTCTCCAGTGCAGTTATCCATTTGTGGATGTCATTCCCATTCTGGTAGGGAGGGACAATCTTGCTCAGGTTTCTATGGTCATAAGACCTTTCCCTATCTCTGGGGAAATTGCTGCCACCATGGGACTCTAGTCCCAACTTTTTTCTTTGCCTTTCAAGCTCGAGGGACTCCCTGTCTATAGCCAACTGCTCTCTTCTGAGTCTCAGCTGAGCCTCTCCATATTTGAGTAGTCTCTCTTTCCTCTCACTGGAGGATTCCCTCCTATGAGAGGAAACAGAGGTCCCTACTGAGGTGTCAGAGTGGTTAGACTCCTGAGAAGGAGATCTAAACCTTCTTGGCACACTCTCAACTCTTCCTGGGGGGACAAAGGGGATGTCATTCTGATCCTCCTCCTCAGGAGTAGCTGGATTATCCAGGTCAAGGTCATTGTCACCTTCCTGGCCAGTTTCAAAGGTTGGGTCCTGGTTATTTTCATCCCTGGCCCCTTCCTCATCTTCTGCCCCACCCTGTCTGCCTACACCTTCAGACCCTGGTAGTCTTCTGAGATCATCCAGCAGGAGTACCTCTATGAGGCGTTGGGTGTTGGCACTTTTGCCTGTCTTCAGTTTCCTAGCAGTGCTTAATGCTCTCAATTCCAAGAATGGGAGATTATCATACTTGGAGGGAAGAAGCCCATTGGCTTCTGGCTGGGACCCACTGGTTCCTGGCCCTGAAGACATTACTAGTGTGGTGAGGTGTATGCACTACCTACTCTAGTGTGGCCTACTAAACTCTCTTGAGTTGTAGAAAGGGTGTGCTATCCCTTAACACACAACTCTAAGTTCAGTAGAACTTACTGTATCCTAAGCTTGTTTTATATATACCTAAGGTACCCTTAGTGGTTTTCAGTTGATCAATTCAATTGAGATTATCTGGTAAAACAATAGCAAGCTGGAATCCCACACGCTGCACACCAATGTGAGAAGTTGGCCTGGTATATGCTGTCCACTAATTATAGTGGGCACCTTGCACCAGTCCAAACAACCCCTTATTGGAGATAGGTTAAAGACAACCTTTATTGAAAGCTATCCTAGTGGTAGCTATGGAGAGCAGCCTTCAGGCTAAGTCTTGAAGGAATGTAAAGCAGATTGTTTTACCAGTCTATAATCTCTTGAGTGACCAAATGAAAGAGGACCACACCAGGTATATATATAAAATATATGTATTTAGTCTTAAACACACCCCTCTAGTCTCTTTATGAGGCTAGAGTTCGAAGTACATAAGTTACAAGTCAGTTATCAACAGTAATAGCACAAATACACGTTTGAGCCCTAGGGGCGTACCAAACCATATACCAATAAAGTGGTATAAGAACCACGACTGAGCTAGACACAAGGCCTAGAGCCTGTAGAAGTGCTTGGCCCTCAAGGAACCACCCAAGGTAGTGACACTGGGGACCCACGGGGGACGCGTGCAGTGCGAGAACACAGCCGCGAGCCGCCGTTGACTTCTATGGGGAATGTCGCGGTTGGAGTTTTAAAGAAAAAGGACACTTAGAGGAGGACTTGGAGCAAACCCCTTTAGAACAAGGTTGTTCTAGAGTCTATACCCACGGGAGCACCAGAGTACTCGAGTTACCTCACCCAGGGAAGCCGGGTGCATAGGTGTCTTTCGGGGTCGGGTTTCGTCGTCGTTTTCAATGGCGATCTGCTGCAAAGTGCTGCTGGCGACCAAGTCGAAAGTGTTCGGGTGGATCCAAGGGTGGATCTAAGATCTGAAGAACCTGAAAGCAGAGGGGACAGAGTCTGGGTCACTAGCCAGTGACCAGGAAGGCGATGAGCAGCGGCCCACCGATGTCGGGTGCTTCAGGTAGGTTGACAGTCGTCTTGACTCTTCAGCCACGAGGTCCAGGAGGTGTCGACGATGACCAGGAGCTGGATTCGAGCTGTCCCACAATGTCTGTCGATTGCAGGGGTGTCGGCGACCAGATTGGACCCAACAAGCCTTGGCAACGGCAAGTCTTGTAGAAACAAAGAAAGGATGTTGATGCAGACCAGCAAGGTCTGGGGGACTCACCCAGCAAGGGTAAGTCAGGGCACATCTGGAGCAACCAGGAAAGCCCAAGCAGAAGAAGAGTTGCCTTCGGAAGGGCGACCGCAAAGGAGCCTCAAGTGGACGCACTTGGAGCTGGCTCACAGGACACTCGTGGAGTGTAGGCCAGTGATCTTCAGTGCAGTCGGTGCTGGAGGCTGGGACTACTCAGAGCCCAAAGCACAACTTCGTGGGAGACCAGGAAGAGGATGCACTTGCAAATGTGCTTGGTGTCCAGGGGTTACAGTTCCATGTTACCCACGATAGCTACGGGCCTCAGCTTTGCTGGGGACTCAGGGCAGCCTCGAGGAAGTCTGGAAATCCACCTCTGGTGATGCAAAGACTTCGGCGTCCGGCGGGAGCTTCAGCGATGCAGACCGGACAATTGCTTCTTAGGTGCCTGCCAAGCAGGGAGTCACTCCTTGACCCCAAGGGAGATTCTTCAGTCCTCTAATCTTCAGGTAGAGCGTCGAAGGTCCAGGATTCAGTGTCAGAGTTTCGTCCAGGGTAATCTAAAGTCCTAAGGACTGGGGTCCCATACTTATACTAAGTTAGGGGTTGGACATACTCTGGGGACCCACCTATGGGAGGGTCAGGGAAGAGGGGTGGTTACACCCATTCCCTTTGTCCAGTTTTGCACCAGAGCAGGGGCAGGTAGCCCCTGCAACCAGTTTGAACTGGCATATGCACAGGGACACCAAATGTGCCCCCAGTGCAGGACTTCAAAGCACCAGAGGGTGCTCCCGCCCAGCCCCAATACACATTATCCTGTCTGGGGAGGTGGTTACACCTCCTTGGGACAGGAAACCTATTGTCCAGGCCTCCCTGCCGGAGTTTCAGTCAGCAGCAGGAGGCCAGACCCGTGTCTGTGGCAGCGGCATCCATTTTGTGATGCCAGGGCTCTGGAAAGAAGTTACCGGGTAGCCCGGGGTGTACATGTCTCTCCTCTAGAAGGGTGGAATGCTACCCCCGCCGCCAAATTGGCAGGGGGTAGTATTCCAAGATGTTTGACACCAAACACAACATGTTTCTGTGCAGCCATCCCAAAGTTAGCATTTACCGCGAGGATATAATGTACTTAAAGAGTATATGGTCAGGCTGCACCACAAACAGCATCAGAGGATTGACTCGAACGCTGCAGAGGGGCCCTGCTCATGCAGGGGCACCCTCTCACATAAAAACCCAGCACTCTGCCTTCAGGATTGTTAAGGCCTGCCATAGGAGTGACTTATAGGTTTATATGTGTGTGCAATTGTAGTGATATAGGTAGCCTATATCACAGTAAGAGGTGCATGCACCACCTTACTCAGGCTGCAGTAGCCGACCTGTGGTGTCATTTTGGATGGCCTTCTAGGGGTGGCACAATACATGCTGCAGCCCCTGGTAGGCCTCTGAGGTACCTATGCCCTGGGTACATAGTATACCATATACTAGGGACTTATAAGGGCACTCCAGATTCCAATCAAAGATGTACCTAAGGTACATGGAAACCATGTTATAGAGGAAGCAGATAGACTGGGGCCCTGAATAGCAGGATCCTAGTCCAACTAAGTCATAAACCAGCAAAACACCAGGAAAAAAGTGGGGGCAACCATATAGTCAGATTCCACCTTCCTACATAACCCCCCCCCAAACGAAAGGAGATAAGGCTAACCTTGGCCAGTTGAGCCTTTATTGACTAAGTGGCCATATAAGGAAGCACCTGAACTAGCATGGTTGCCCCTTGTCTTATGGTCCACTAAGCAATCCCTCACCCTAAGGGTATGAGAGGGTCTCCACCATGGGGAATTACTACCTGTGGTGTGCTTTGGTAAAGTACAAGGTTGGTGAGGTGTCTGAGTAGGGAAGTGAGGCCCTAGGAAGGTTGGTCTCAGCTTCCTCAGATCACTGGTCACCATGTATGCCTGTCTTTCCATGACTGAGTTGCACTTTGCTCTAAGGGTCAACCTTTGGCTGCCTACAGCTGGGGGTTGGGTCCCTTTGGATGGACCACTGGAGGGACATGGCAGGTTTGGAACCTTTTGGTCCCAGGTTTGCCCTTGCCTAACAGAGTCCTTCTGGGGGAGGTCCCTACACAAAGGTATGGGGGATCCCTCAGTGTGTTGAGGAATTTTCACCTGGCTAGGGCTACTAGACTGGGTGCCCCTAATCTGCTGATGGGGGTTCCTCTGGACAGGGGGCCCTGGGGGTCTACTGACCTCCCTGACCTCTGCAGCCCTGGGCTGACTGAAGCAGGGTAGAGAGGGGCAGGTTACCTGCTCCAGACTGGGTACCACCTTGGAAGCGTCCTCTGCCATCAGGGGTGTGGCCAGGCCAGGCCTGACTACCTCTGGGGCAGTTCCTTCACTAGGGGTAGGGTCAGTTCCCTGAGGAGGCTGACCCCTACCTACTGTCTGGAGGGAAGAAGACTTTTCTTCAACCCTTGTGCTCTCTTTTGGGGGAGAGTGGGCCATTCTTCCAGGCTCCATTTCTCCAAAATTTCCCTGGGCTTGAGTTGTGGCCATCACAGCCCCACTAACCTTTACAGGGACACCCAGTATCCTCAGATGGGTTTAGTGTTCAACTTCAGCCCAGGCTGAACTTCTAGATCATTGCCCATCAGGCAATCTACAGGCAAGTTGGGGGACACAGCCACTCTTTTTGGGCCTGTGACCCCTTCCCAGCTGAGATTGACTATGGCCATGGGGTGATCTGTTCTGACACCATCTATGTTGGTCACCTGGTATTTAAACTCAGGTAAAAGCTGGTGAGGGGGGACTAGTTTCCCTGCCACCATGGTGACACTAGCCCCTGTGTCCCTAAATGCCACAGCTTTCTGACCATTAATTATTGGCTCCAGTCTGTACCTGCCCAATGCATTGGGGCCCATGGTAAAGGTGGCAAATCCTATACCACCATCAGAGTCAGAGGAGTCTGTTGAGGGGGTCCTGTCTAAACTAGGGCCTACCTCTGTTCCTCTTGCAAAAGCACCTAACCTTTTGGGTGCACTACTCCCAACTGGAGGATTACTACTGGTAGTACCAGGAGGGGTGGTAGTAGTTGTTGGAGGAACATTTTCTTTATTGCCAATCCTGGGGCAACTGGGATCTGTTTTCCAGTGTCCAAGCTTTTTACAGACATGGCAATAGGGTTTCTTTTCAGGAGAGGAAGGAGTTTGGGACCCACCCCCAGAAGAGGACTTTTGGGGCCCTGTAGTGGATTTATCCTTAGATTTATCCCCACCTTTCTCTTGGGACTTGGTAGAATCTTTCTTCTGGTCACCACCCTGATTCTTAGGCCTTACCTGGTTCTGACCCATTTGTCTGCCTTCTTTCCCAATTCTTGGGGAGAGGTCAGATCAGAGTCCACCAGGTACTGGTGTAAAAGCTGGTTTTGACAATTATTAAGGATCTGCTCCCTCATAATCAAATTGTACAATCCTATAAAGTCATGCACCTTGCTGCCATGTATCCAACCTTCCAGAGCCTTAGTAGCACAATCTACAAAATCAACCCAGTCTTGAGTCTGAGACTTTTGGGTGTCTCTGAACTTCAACCTATACTGTTCAGTGGTTAGGCCAAACCCATCTATCAGAGCACTCTTCAAGACATTGTAATTGTCAGCATCCTTTTCTCTAACAGTGAGGAGCTTATCTCTACCTTTGTCTGCAAAGGAGAGCCACAAGATTGCTGCCCACTGCTCCTGAGGGACCCTCTGTACTTTACAGGCCCTCTCCAGTGCAGTTATCCATTTGTGGATGTCATCCCCACTCTGGTAGGGAGGGACAATCTTGCTCAGGTTTCTATGGTCATAAGACCTTTCCCTATCTCTGGGGAAATTGCTGCCACCATGGGACTCTAGTCCCAACTTTTTTCTTTGCCTTTCAAGCTCTAGGGACTCCCTGTCTATAGCCAACTGCTCTCTTCTGAGTCTCAGCTGAGCCTCTCCATATTTGAGCAGTCTCTCTTTCCTCTCACTGGAGGATTCCCTCCTATGAGAGGAAACAGAGGTCCCTACTGAGGTGTCAGAGTGGTTATACTCCTGAGAAGGAGATCTAAACCTTCTTGGCACACTCTCAACTCTTCCTGGGGGACAAAGGGGATGTCATTCTGATCCTCCTCCTCAGGAGTAGCTGGATTATCCAGGTCAAGGTCATTGTCACCTTCCTGGCCAGTTTCAAAGGTTGGGTCCTGGTTATTTTCATCCCTGGCCCCTTCCTCATCTTTCTGCCCCACCCTGTCTGCCTACCCCTTCAGACCCTGGTAGTCTTCTGAGATCATCCAGCAGGAGTACCTCTATGAGGCGTTGGGTGTTGGCACTTTTGCCTGTCTTCAGTTTCCTAGCAGTGCTTAATGCTCTCAATTCCAAGAATGGGAGATTATCATACTTGGAGGGAAGAAGCCCATTGGCTTCTGGCTGGGACCCACTGGTTCCTGGCCCTGAAGACATTACTAGTGTGGTGTGGTGTATGCGCTACCTACTCTAGTGTGGCCTACTAAACTCTCTTGAGTTGTAGAAATGGTGTGCTATCCCTTAACACACAACTCTAAGTTCAGTAGAACTTACTGTATCCTAAGCTTGTTTTATATATACCTAAGGTACCCTTAGTGGTTTTCAGTTGATCAATTCAATTGAGATTATCTGGTAAAACAATAGCAAGCTGGAATCCCACACGCTGCACACCAATGTGAGAAGTTGGCCTGGTATATGCTGTCCACTAATTATAGTGGGCACCTTGCACCAGTCCAAACAACCCCTTATTGGAGATAGGTTAAAGACAACCTTTATTGAAAGCTATCCTAGTGGTAGCTATGGAGAGCAGCCTTCAGGCTAAGTCTTGAAGGAATGTAAAGCAGATTGTTTTACCAGTCTATAATCTCTTGAGTGACCAAATGAAAGAGGACCACACCAGATATATATATAAAATATATGTATTTAGTCTTAAACACACCCCTCTAGTCTCTTTATGAGGCTAGAGTTCGAAGTACATAAGTTACAAGTCAGTTATCAACAGTAATAGCACAAATACACGTTTGAGCCCTAGGGGCGTACCAAACCATATACCAATAAAGTGGTATAAGAACCACGACTGAGCTAGACACAAGGCCTAGAGCCTGTAGAAGTGCTTGGCCCTCAAGGAACCACCCAAGGTAGTGACACTGGGGACCCACGGGGACGCGTGCAGTGCGAGAACACAGCCGCGAGCCGCCGTTGACTTCTATGGGGAATGTCGCGGTTGGAGTTTTAAAGAAAAAGGACACTTAGAGGAGGACTTGGAGCAAACCCCTTTAGAACAAGGTTGTTCTAGAGTCTATACCCACGGGAGCACCAGAGTACTCGAGTTACCTCACCCAGGGAAGCCGGGTGCATAGGTGTCTTTCGGGGTCGGGTTTCGTCGTCGTTTTCAATGGCGATCTGCTGCAAAGTGCTGCTGGCGACCAAGTCGAAAGTGTTCGGGTGGATCCAAGGGTGGATCTAAGATCTGAAGAACCTGAAAGCAGAGAGGACAGAGTCTGGGTCACTAGCCAGTGACCAGGAAGGCGATGAGCAGCGGCCCACCGATGTCGGGTGCTTCAGGTAGGTTGACAGTCGTCTTGACTCTTCAGCCACGAGGTCCAGGAGGCGTCGACGATGACCAGGAGCTGGATTCGAGCTCTGTCGATTGCAGGGGTGTCGGCGACCAGATTGGACCCAACAAGCCTTGGCAACGGCAAGTCTTGTAGAAACAAAGAAAGGATGTTGATGCAGACCAGCAAGGTCTGGGGGACTCACCCAGCAAGGGTAAGTCAGGGCACGTCTGGAGCAACCAGGAAAGCCCAAGCAGAAGAAGAGTTGCCTTCGGAAGCGCCCACTAGCCAACGGACTAGCGACCGCAAAGGAGCCTCAAGTGGACACACTTGGAGCTGGCTCACAGGACACTCGTGGAGTGTAGGCCAGTGATCTTCAGTGCAGTCGGTGCTGGACTCTGGGACTACTCGGAGCCCAAAGCACAACTTTGTGGGAGACCAGGAAGAGGATGCACTTGCAAATGTGCTTGGTGTCCAGGGGTCACAGTTCCATGTTACCCACGATAGCTACGGGCCTCAGCTTTGCTGGGGACTCAGGGAAGCCTCGAGGAAGTTTGGAAATCCACCTCTGGTGATGCAAAGACTTCGGCGTCCGACGGGAGCTTCAGCGATGCAGACCGGACAATTGCTTCTTAGGTGCCTGCCAAGCAGGGGAGTCACTCCTTGACTCCAAGGGAGATTCTTCAGTCCTCTAATCTTCAGGTAGAGCGTCGAAGGTCCAGGATTCAGTGTCAGAGTTTCGTCCAGGGTAATCTAAAGTCCTAAGGACTGGGGTCCCATACTTATACTAAGTTAGGGGTTGGACATACTCTGGGGACCCACCTATGGGAGGGTCAGGGAAGAGGGGTGGTTACACCCATTCCCTTTGTCCAGTTTTGCACCAGAGCAGGGGCAGGTAGCCCCTGCAACCAGTTTGAACTGGCATATGCACAGGGACACCAAATGTGCCCCCAGTGCAGGACTTCAAAGCACCAGAGGGTGCTCCCGCCCAGCCCCAATACACATTATCCTGTCTGGGGAGGTGGTTACACCTCCTTGGGACAGGAAACCTATTGTCCAGGCCTCCCCTGCCGGAGTTTCAGTCAGCAGCAGGAGGCCAGACCCGTGTCTGTGGCAGCGGCATCCATTTTGTGATGCCAGGGCTCTGGAAAGAAGTTACCGGGTAGCCCGGGGTGTACATGTCTCTCCCTCTAGAAGGGTGGAATGCTACCCCCGCCGCCAAATTGGCAGGGGGTAGTATTCCAAGATGTTTGACACCAAACACAACATGTTTCTGTGCAGCCATCCCAAAGTTAGCATTTACCGCGAGGATATAATGTACTTAAAGAGTATATGGTCAGGCTGCACCACAAACAGCATCAGAGGATTGACTCCGAACGCTGCAGAGGGGCCCTGCTCATGCAGGGGCACCCTCTCACATAAAAACCCAGCACTCTGCCTTCAGGATTGTTAAGGCCTGCCATAGGAGTGACTTATAGGTTTATATGTGTGTGCAATTGTAGTGATATAGGTAGCCTATATCACAGTAAGAGGTGCATGCACCACCTTACTCAGGCTGCAGTAGCTGACCTGTGGTGTCATTTTGGATGGCCTTCTAGGGGTGGCACAATACATGCTGCAGCCCCTGGTAGGCCTCTGAGGTACCTATGCCCTGGGTACATAGTATACCATATACTAGGGACTTATAAGGGCACTCCAGATTCCAATCAAAGATGTACCTAAGGTACATGGAAACCATGTTATAGAGGAAGCAGATAGACTGGGGCCCTGAATAGCAGGATCCTAGTCCAACTAAGTCATAAACCAGCAAAACACCAGGAAAAAAGTGGGGGCAACCATATAGTCAGATTCCACCTTCCTACATAACCCCCCAAATGAAAGGAGATAAGGCTAACCTTGGCCAGTTGAGCCTTTATTGACTAAGTGGCCATATAAGGAAGCACCTGAACTAGCATGGTTGCCCCCTGTCTTATGGTCCACTAAGCAATCCCTCACCCTAAGGGTATGAGAGGGTCTCCACCATGGGGAATTACTACCTGTGGTGTGCTTTGGTAAAGTACAAGGTTGGTGAGGTGTCTGAGTAGGGAAGTGAGGCCCTAGGAAGGTTGGTCTCAGCTTCCTCAGATCACTGGTCACCATGTATGCCTGTCTTTCCATGACTGAGTTGCACTTTGCTCTAAGGGTCAACCTTTGGCTGCCTACAGCTGGGGGTTGGGTCCCTTTGGATGGACCACTGGAGGGACATGGCAGGTTTGGAACCTTTTGGTCCCAGGTTTGCCCTTGCCTAACAGAGTCCTTCTGGGGGAGGTCCCTACACAAAGGTATGGGGGATCCCTCAGTGTGTTGAGGAATTTTCACCTGGCTAGGGCTACTAGACTGGGTGCCCCTAATCTGCTGATGGGGGGGTTCCTCTGGACAGGGGGCCCTGGGGGTCTACTGACCTCCCTGACCTCTGCAGCCCTGGGCTGACTGAAGCAGGGTAGAGAGGGGCAGGTTACCTGCTCCAGACTGGGTACCACCTTGGAAGCGTCCTCTGCCATCAGGGGTGTGGCCAGGCCAGGCCTGACTACCTCTGGGGCAGTTCCTTCACTAGGGGTAGGGTCAGTTCCCTGAGGAGGCTGACCCCTACCTACTGTCTGGAGGGAAGAAGACTTTTCTTCAACCCTTGTGCTCTCTTTTGGGGGAGAGTGGGCCATTCTTCCAGGCTCCATTTCTCCAAAATTTCCCTGGGCTTGAGTTGTGGCCATCACAGCCCCACTAACCTTTACAGGGACACCCAGTATCCTCAGATGGGTTTAGTGTTCAACTTCAGCCCAGGCTGAACTTCTAGATCATTGCCCATCAGGCAATCTACAGGCAAGTTGGGGGACACAGCCACTCTTTTTGGGGCTGTGACCCCTTCCCAGCTGAGATTGACTATGGCCATGGGGTGATCTGTTCTGACACCATCTATGTTGGTCAACTGGTATTTAAACTCAGGTAAAAGCTGGTGAGGGGGACTAGTTTCCCTGCCACCATGGTGACACTAGCCCCTGTGTCCCTAAATGCCACAGCTTTCTGACCATTAATTATTGGCTCCAGTCTGTACCTGCCCAATGCATTGGGGCCCATGGTAAAGGTGGCAAATCCTATACCACCATCAGAGTCAGAGGAGTCTGTTGAGGGGGTCCTGTCTAAACTAGGGCCTACCTCTGTTCCTCTTGCAAAAGCACCTAACCTTTTGGGTGCACTACTCCCAACTGGAGGATTACTACTGGTAGTACCAGGAGGGGTGGTAGTAGTTGTTGGAGGAACATTTTCTTTATTGCCAATCCTGGGGCAACTGGGATCTGTTTTCCAGTGTCCAAGCTTTTTACAGACATGGCAATAGGGTTTCTTTTCAGGAGAGGAAGGAGTTTGGGACCCACCCCCAGAAGAGGACTTTTGGGGCCCTGTAGTGGATTTATCCTTAGATTTATCCCCACCTTTCTCTTGGGACTTGGTAGAATCTTTCTTCTGGTCACCACCCTGATTCTTAGGCCTTACCTGGTTCTGACCCATTTGTCTGCCTTCTTTCCCAATTCTTGGGGAGAGGTCAGATCAGAGTCCACCAGGTACTGGTGTAAAAGCTGGTTTTGACAATTATTAAGGATCTGCTCCCTCATAATCAAATTGTACAATCCTATAAAGTCATGCACCTTGCTGCCATGTATCCAACCTTCCAGAGCCTTAGTAGCACAATCTACAAAATCAACCCAGTCTTGAGTCTGAGACTTTTGGGTGTCTCTGAACTTCAACCTATACTGTTCAGTGGTTAGGCCAAACCCATCTATCAGAGCACTCTTCAAGACATTGTAATTGTCAGCATCCTTTTCTCTAACAGTGAGGAGCTTATCTCTACCTTTGTCTGCAAAGGAGAGCCACAAGATTGCTGCCCACTGCTCCTGAGGGACCCTCTGTACTTTACAGGCCCTCTCCAGTGCAGTTATCCATTTGTGGATGTCATCCCCACTCTGGTAGGGAGGGACAATCTTGCTCAGGTTTCTATGGTCATAAGACCTTTCCCTATCTCTGGGGAAATTGCTGCCACCATGGGACTCTAGTCCCAACTTTTTCTTTGCCTTTCAAGCTCTAGGGACTCCCTGTCTATAGCCAACTGCTCTCTTCTGAGTCTCAGCTGAGCCTCTCCATATTTGAGCAGTCTCTCTTTCCTCTCACTGGAGGATTCCCTCCTATGAGAGGAAACAGAGGTCCCTACTGAGGTGTCAGAGTGGTTATACTCCTGAGAAGGAGATCTAAACCTTCTTGGCACACTCTCAACTCTTCCTGGGGGACAAAGGGGATGTCATTCTGATCCTCCTCCTCAGGAGTAGCTGGATTATCCAGGTCAAGGTCATTGTCACCTTCCTGGCCAGTTTCAAAGGTTGGGTCCTGGTTATTTTCATCCCTGGCCCCTTCCTCATCTTCTGCCCCACCCTGTCTGCCTACCCCTTCAGACCCTGGTAGTCTTCTGAGATCATCCAGCAGGAGTACCTCTATGAGGCGTTGGGTGTTGGCACTTTTGCCTGTCTTCAGTTTCCTAGCAGTGCTTAATGCTCTCAATTCCAAGAATGGGAGATTATCATACTTGGAGGGAAGAAGCCCATTGGCTTCTGGCTGGGACCCACTGGTTCCTGGCCCTGAAGACATTACTAGTGTGGTGTGGTGTATGCGCTACCTACTCTAGTGTGGCCTACTAAACTCTCTTGAGTTGTAGAAATGGTGTGCTATCCCTTAACACACAACTCTAAGTTCAGTAGAACTTACTGTATCCTAAGCTTGTTTTATATATACCTAAGGTACCCTTAGTGGTTTTCAGTTGATCAATTCAATTGAGATTATCTGGTAAAACAATAGCAAGCTGGAATCCCACACGCTGCACACCAATGTGAGAAGTTGGCCTGGTATATGCTGTCCACTAATTATAGTGGGCACCTTGCACCAGTCCAAACAACCCCTTATTGGAGATAGGTTAAAGACAACCTTTATTGAAAGCTATCCTAGTGGTAGCTATGGAGAGCAGCCTTCAGGCTAAGTCTTGAAGGAATGTAAAGCAGATTGTTTTACCAGTCTATAATCTCTTGAGTGACCAAATGAAAGAGGACCACACCAGATATATATATAAAATATATGTATTTAGTCTTAAACACACCCCTCTAGTCTCTTTATGAGGCTAGAGTTCGAAGTACATAAGTTACAAGTCAGTTATCAACAGTAATAGCACAAATACACGTTTGAGCCCTAGGGGCGTACCAAACCATATACCAATAAAGTGGTATAAGAACCACGACTGAGCTAGACACAAGGCCTAGAGCCTGTAGAAGTGCTTGGCCCTCAAGGAACCACCCAAGGTAGTGACACTGGGGACCCACGGGGGACGCGTGCAGTGCGAGAACACAGCCGCGAGCCGCCGTTGACTTCTATGGGGAATGTCGCGGTTGGAGTTTTAAAGAAAAAGGACACTTAGAGGAGGACTTGGAGCAAACCCCTTTAGAACAAGGTTGTTCTAGAGTCTATACCCACGGGAGCACCAGAGTACTCGAGTTACCTCACCCAGGGAAGCCGGGTGCATAGGTGTCTTTCGGGGTCGGGTTTCGTCGTCGTTTTCAATGGCGATCTGCTGCAAAGTGCTGCTGGCGACCAAGTCGAAAGTGTTCGGGTGGATCCAAGGGTGGATCTAAGATCTGAAGAACCTGAAAGCAGAGAGGACAGAGTCTGGGTCACTAGCCAGTGACCAGGAAGGCGATGAGCAGCGGCCCACCGATGTCGGGTGCTTCAGGTAGGTTGACAGTCGTCTTGACTCTTCAGCCACGAGGTCCAGGAGGCGTCGACGATGACCAGGAGCTGGATTCGAGCTCTGTCGATTGCAGGGGTGTCGGCGACCAGATTGGACCCAACAAGCCTTGGCAACGGCAAGTCTTGTAGAAACAAAGAAAGGATGTTGATGCAGACCAGCAAGGTCTGGGGGACTCACCCAGCAAGGGTAAGTCAGGGCACGTCTGGAGCAACCAGGAAAGCCCAAGCAGAAGAAGAGTTGCCTTCGGAAGCGCCCACTAGCCAACGGACTAGCGACCGCAAAGGAGCCTCAAGTGGACGCACTTGGAGCTGGCTCACAGGACACTCGTGGAGTGTAGGCCAGTGATCTTCAGTGCAGTCGCTGATGGACTCTGGGACTACTCGGAGCCCAAAGCACAACTTTGTGGGAGACCAGGAAGAGGATGCACTTGCAAATGTGCTTGGTGTCCAGGGGTCACAGTTCCATGTTACCCACGATAGCTACGGGCCTCAGCTTTGCTGGGGACTCAGGGAAGCCTCGAGGAAGTTTGGAAATCCACCTCTGGTGATGCAAAGACTTCGGCGTCCGACGGGAGCTTCAGCGATGCAGACCGGACAATTGCTTCTTAGGTGCCTGCCAAGCAGGGGAGTCACTCCTTGACTCCAAGGGAGATTCTTCAGTCCTCTAATCTTCAGGTAGAGCGTCGAAGGTCCAGGATTCAGTGTCAGAGTTTCGTCCAGGGTAATCTAAAGTCCTAAGGACTGGGGTCCCATACTTATACTAAGTTAGGGGTTGGACATACTCTGGGGACCCACCTATGGGAGGGTCAGGGAAGAGGGGTGGTTACACCCATTCCCTTTGTCCAGTTTTGCACCAGAGCAGGGGCAGGTAGCCCCTGCAACCAGTTTGAACTGGCATATGCACAGGGACACCAAATGTGCCCCCAGTGCAGGACTTCAAAGCACCAGAGGGTGCTCCCGCCCAGCCCCAATACACATTATCCTGTCTGGGGAGGTGGTTACACCTCCTTGGGACAGGAAACCTATTGTCCAGGCCTCCCTGCCGGAGTTTCAGTCAGCAGCAGGAGGCCAGACCCGTGTCTGTGGCAGCGGCATCCATTTTGTGATGCCAGGGCTCTGGAAAGAAGTTACCGGGTAGCCCGGGGTGTACATGTCTCTCCCTCTAGAAGGGTGGAATGCTACCCCGCCGCCAAATTGGCAGGGGGTAGTATTCCAAGATGTTTGACACCAAACACAACATGTTTCTGTGCAGCCATCCCAAAGTTAGCATTTACCGCGAGGATATAATGTACTTAAAGAGTATATGGTCAGGCTGCACCACAAACAGCATCAGAGGATTGACTCCGAACGCTGCAGAGGGGCCCTGCTCATGCAGGGCACCCTCTCACATAAAAACCCAGCACTCTGCCTTCAGGATTGTTAAGGCCTGCCATAGGAGTGACTTATAGGTTTATATGTGTGTGCAATTGTAGTGATATAGGTAGCCTATATCACAGTAAGAGGTGCATGCACCACCTTACTCAGGCTGCAGTAGCTGACCTGTGGTGTCATTTTGGATGGCCTTCTAGGGGTGGCACAATACATGCTGCAGCCCCTGGTAGGCCTCTGAGGTACCTATGCCCTGGGTACATAGTATACCATATACTAGGGACTTATAAGGGCACTCCAGATTCCAATCAAAGATGTACCTAAGGTACATGGAAACCATGTTATAGAGGAAGCAGATAGACTGGGGCCCTGAATAGCAGGATCCTAGTCCAACTAAGTCATAAACCAGCAAAACACCAGGAAAAAGTGGGGGCAACCATATAGTCAGATTCCACCTTCCTACATAACCCCCCAAATGAAAGGAGATAAGGCTAACCTTGGCCAGTTGAGCCTTTATTGACTAAGTGGCCATATAAGGAAGCACCTGAACTAGCATGGTTGCCCCCTGTCTTATGGTCCACTAAGCAATCCCTCACCCTAAGGGTATGAGAGGGTCTCCACCATGGGGAATTACTACCTGTGGTGTGCTTTGGTAAAGTACAAGGTTGGTGAGGTGTCTGAGTAGGGAAGTGAGGCCCTAGGAAGGTTGGTCTCAGCTTCCTCAGATCACTGGTCACCATGTATGCCTGTCTTTCCATGACTGAGTTGCACTTTGCTCTAAGGGTCAACCTTTGGCTGCCTACAGCTGGGGGTTGGGTCCCTTTGGATGGACCACTGGAGGGACATGGCAGGTTTGGAACCTTTTGGTCCCAGGTTTGCCCTTGCCTAACAGAGTCCTTCTGGGGAGGTCCCTACACAAAGGTATGGGGGATCCCTCAGTGTGTTGAGGAATTTTCACCTGGCTAGGGCTACTAGACTGGGTGCCCCTAATCTGCTGATGGGGGGTTCCTCTGGACAGGGGGCCCTGGGGGTCTACTGACCTCCCTGACCTCTGCAGCCCTGGGCTGACTGAAGCAGGGTAGAGAGGGGCAGGTTACCTGCTCCAGACTGGGTACCACCTTGGAAGCGTCCTCTGCCATCAGGGGTGTGGCCAGGCCAGGCCTGACTACCTCTGGGGCAGTTCCTTCACTAGGGGTAGGGTCAGTTCCCTGAGGAGGCTGACCCCTACCTACTGTCTGGAGGGAAGAAGACTTTTCTTCAACCCTTGTGCTCTCTTTTGGGGGAGAGTGGGCCATTCTTCCAGGCTCCATTTCTCCAAAATTTCCCTGGGCTTGAGTTGTGGCCATCACAGCCCCACTAACCTTTACAGGGACACCCAGTATCCTCAGATGGGTTTAGTGTTCAACTTCAGCCCAGGCTGAACTTCTAGATCATTGCCCATCAGGCAATCTACAGGCAAGTTGGGGGACACAGCCACTCTTTTTGGGGCTGTGACCCCTTCCCAGCTGAGATTGACTATGGCCATGGGGTGATCTGTTCTGACACCATCTATGTTGGTCAACTGGTATTTAAACTCAGGTAAAAGCTGGTGAGGGGGGACTAGTTTCCCTGCCACCATGGTGACACTAGCCCCTGTGTCCCTAAATGCCACAGCTTTCTGACCATTAATTATTGGCTCCAGTCTGTACCTGCCCAATGCATTGGGGCCCATGGTAAAGGTGGCAAATCCTATACCACCATCAGAGTCAGAGGAGTCTGTTGAGGGGTCCTGTCTAAACTAGGGCCTACCTCTGTTCCTCTTGCAAAAGCACCTAACCTTTTGGGTGCACTACTCCCAACTGGAGGATTACTACTGGTAGTACCAGGAGGGGTGGTAGTAGTTGTTGGAGGAACATTTTCTTTATTGCCAATCCTGGGGCAACTGGGATCTGTTTTCCAGTGTCCAAGCTTTTTACAGACATGGCAATAGGGTTTCTTTTCAGGAGAGGAAGGAGTTTGGGACCCACCCCCAGAAGAGGACTTTTGGGGCCCTGTAGTGGATTTATCCTTAGATTTATCCCCACCTTTCTCTTGGGACTTGGTAGAATCTTTCTTCTGGTCACCACCCTGATTCTTAGGCCTTACCTGGTTCTGACCCATTTGTCTGCCTTCTTTCCCAATTCTTGGGGAGAGGTCAGATCAGAGTCCACCAGGTACTGGTGTAAAAGCTGGTTTTGACAATTATTAAGGATCTGCTCCCTCATAATCAAATTGTACAATCCTATAAAGTCATGCACCTTGCTGCCATGTATCCAACCTTCCAGAGCCTTAGTAGCACAATCTACAAAATCAACCCAGTCTTGAGTCTGAGACTTTTGGGTGTCTCTGAACTTCAACCTATACTGTTCAGTGGTTAGGCCAAACCCATCTATCAGAGCACTCTTCAAGACATTGTAATTGTCAGCATCCTTTTCTCTAACAGTGAGGAGCTTATCTCTACCTTTGTCTGCAAAGGAGAGCCACAAGATTGCTGCCCACTGCTCCTGAGGGACCCTCTGTACTTTACAGGCCCTCTCCAGTGCAGTTATCCATTTGTGGATGTCATCCCCACTCTGGTAGGGAGGGACAATCTTGCTCAGGTTTCTATGGTCATAAGACCTTTCCCTATCTCTGGGGAAATTGCTGCCACCATGGGACTCTAGTCCCAACTTTTTTCTTTGCCTTTCAAGCTCTAGGGACTCCCTGTCTATAGCCAACTGCTCTCTTCTGAGTCTCAGCTGAGCCTCTCCATATTTGAGCAGTCTCTCTTTCCTCTCACTGGAGGATTCCCTCCTATGAGAGGAAACAGAGGTCCCTACTGAGGTGTCAGAGTGGTTATACTCCTGAGAAGGAGATCTAAACCTTCTTGGCACACTCTCAACTCTTCCTGGGGGGACAAAGGGGATGTCATTCTGATCCTCCTCCTCAGGAGTAGCTGGATTATCCAGGTCAAGGTCATTGTCACCTTCCTGGCCAGTTTCAAAGGTTGGGTCCTGGTTATTTTCATCCCTGGCCCCTTCCTCATCTTCTGCCCCACCCTGTCTGCCTACCCCTTCAGACCCTGGTAGTCTTCTGAGATCATCCAGCAGGAGTACCTCTATGAGGCGTTGGGTGTTGGCACTTTTGCCTGTCTTCAGTTTCCTAGCAGTGCTTAATGCTCTCAATTCCAAGAATGGGAGATTATCATACTTGGAGGGAAGAAGCCCATTGGCTTCTGGCTGGGACCCACTGGTTCCTGGCCCTGAAGACATTACTAGTGTGGTGTGGTGTATGCGCTACCTACTCTAGTGTGGCCTACTAAACTCTCTTGAGTTGTAGAAATGGTGTGCTATCCCTTAACACACAACTCTAAGTTCAGTAGAACTTACTGTATCCTAAGCTTGTTTTATATATACCTAAGGTACCCTTAGTGGTTTTCAGTTGATCAATTCAATTGAGATTATCTGGTAAAACAATAGCAAGCTGGAATCCCACACGCTGCACACCAATGTGAGAAGTTGGCCTGGTATATGCTGTCCACTAATTATAGTGGGCACCTTGCACCAGTCCAAACAACCCCTTATTGGAGATAGGTTAAAGACAACCTTTATTGAAAGCTATCCTAGTGGTAGCTATGGAGAGCAGCCTTCAGGCTAAGTCTTGAAGGAATGTAAAGCAGATTGTTTTACCAGTCTATAATCTCTTGAGTGACCAAATGAAAGAGGACCACACCAGATATATATATAAAATATATGTATTTAGTCTTAAACACACCCCTCTAGTCTCTTTATGAGGCTAGAGTTCGAAGTACATAAGTTACAAGTCAGTTATCAACAGTAATAGCACAAATACACGTTTGAGCCCTAGGGGCGTACCAAACCATATACCAATAAAGTGGTATAAGAACCACGACTGAGCTAGACACAAGGCCTAGAGCCTGTAGAAGTGCTTGGCCCTCAAGGAACCACCCAAGGTAGTGACACTGGGGACCCACGGGGGACGCGTGCAGTGCGAGAACACAGCCGCGAGCCGCCGTTGACTTCTATGGGGAATGTCGCGGTTGGAGTTTTAAAGAAAAAGGACACTTAGAGGAGGACTTGGAGCAAACCCCTTTAGAACAAGGTTGTTCTAGAGTCTATACCCACGGGAGCACCAGAGTACTCGAGTTACCTCACCCAGGGAAGCCGGGTGCATAGGTGTCTTTCGGGGTCGGGTTTCGTCGTCGTTTTCAATGGCGATCTGCTGCAAAGTGCTGCTGGCGACCAAGTCGAAAGTGTTCGGGTGGATCCAAGGGTGGATCTAAGATCTGAAGAACCTGAAAGCAGAGAGGACAGAGTCTGGGTCACTAGCCAGTGACCAGGAAGGCGATGAGCAGCGGCCCACCGATGTCGGGTGCTTCAGGTAGGTTGACAGTCGTCTTGACTCTTCAGCCACGAGGTCCAGGAGGCGTCGACGATGACCAGGAGCTGGATTCGAGCTCTGTCGATTGCAGGGGTGTCGGCGACCAGATTGGACCCAACAAGCCTTGGCAACGGCAAGTCTTGTAGAAACAAAGAAAGGATGTTGATGCAGACCAGCAAGGTCTGGGGGACTCACCCAGCAAGGGTAAGTCAGGGCACGTCTGGAGCAACCAGGAAAGCCCAAGCAGAAGAAGAGTTGCCTTCGGAAGCGCCCACTAGCCAACGGACTAGCGACCGCAAAGGAGCCTCAAGTGGACGCACTTGGAGCTGGCTCACAGGACACTCGTGGAGTGTAGGCCAGTGATCTTCAGTGCAGTCGCTGATGGACTCTGGGACTACTCGGAGCCCAAAGCACAACTTCGTGGGAGACCAGGAAGAGGATGCACTTGCAAATGTGCTTGGTGTCCAGGGGTCACAGTTCCATGTTACCCACGATAGCTACGGGCCTCAGCTTTGCTGGGGACTCAGGGAAGCCTCGAGGAAGTTTGGAAATCCACCTCTGGTGATGCAAAGACTTCGGCGTCCGACGGGAGCTTCAGCGATGCAGACCGGACAATTGCTTCTTAGGTGCCTGCCAAGCAGGGGAGTCACTCCTTGACTCCAAGGGAGATTCTTCAGTCCTCTAATCTTCAGGTAGAGCGTCGAAGGTCCAGGATTCAGTGTCAGAGTTTCGTCCAGGGTAATCTAAAGTCCTAAGGACTGGGGTCCCATACTTATACTAAGTTAGGGGTTGGACATACTCTGGGGACCCACCTATGGGAGGGTCAGGGAAGAGGGGTGGTTACACCCATTCCCTTTGTCCAGTTTTGCACCAGAGCAGGGGCAGGTAGCCCCTGCAACCAGTTTGAACTGGCATATGCACAGGGACACCAAATGTGCCCCCAGTGCAGGACTTCAAAGCACCAGAGGGTGCTCCCGCCCAGCCCCAATACACATTATCCTGTCTGGGGAGGTGGTTACACCTCCTTGGGACAGGAAACCTATTGTCCAGGCCTCCCCTGCCGGAGTTTCAGTCAGCAGCAGGAGGCCAGACCCGTGTCTGTGGCAGCGGCATCCATTTTGTGATGCCAGGGCTCTGGAAAGAAGTTACCGGGTAGCCCGGGGTGTACATGTCTCTCCCTCTAGAAGGGTGGAATGCTACCCCCGCCGCCAAATTGGCAGGGGGTAGTATTCCAAGATGTTTGACACCAAACACAACATGTTTCTGTGCAGCCATCCCAAAGTTAGCATTTACCGCGAGGATATAATGTACTTAAAGAGTATATGGTCAGGCTGCACCACAAACAGCATCAGAGGATTGACTCCGAACGCTGCAGAGGGGCCCTGCTCATGCAGGGGCACCCTCTCACATAAAAACCCAGCACTCTGCCTTCAGGATTGTTAAGGCCTGCCATAGGAGTGACTTATAGGTTTATATGTGTGTGCAATTGTAGTGATATAGGTAGCCTATATCACAGTAAGAGGTGCATGCACCACCTTACTCAGGCTGCAGTAGCTGACCTGTGGTGTCATTTTGGATGGCCTTCTAGGGGTGGCACAATACATGCTGCAGCCCCTGGTAGGCCTCTGAGGTACCTATGCCCTGGGTACATAGTATACCATATACTAGGGACTTATAAGGGCACTCCAGATTCCAATCAAAGATGTACCTAAGGTACATGGAAACCATGTTATAGAGGAAGCAGATAGACTGGGGCCCTGAATAGCAGGATCCTAGTCCAACTAAGTCATAAACCAGCAAAACACCAGGAAAAAAGTGGGGGCAACCATATAGTCAGATTCCACCTTCCTACATAACCCCCCAAATGAAAGGAGATAAGGCTAACCTTGGCCAGTTGAGCCTTTATTGACTAAGTGGCCATATAAGGAAGCACCTGAACTAGCATGGTTGCCCCCTGTCTTATGGTCCACTAAGCAATCCCTCACCCTAAGGGTATGAGAGGGTCTCCACCATGGGGAATTACTACCTGTGGTGTGCTTTGGTAAAGTACAAGGTTGGTGAGGTGTCTGAGTAGGGAAGTGAGGCCCTAGGAAGGTTGGTCTCAGCTTCCTCAGATCACTGGTCACCATGTATGCCTGTCTTTCCATGACTGAGTTGCACTTTGCTCTAAGGGTCAACCTTTGGCTGCCTACAGCTGGGGGTTGGGTCCCTTTGGATGGACCACTGGAGGGACATGGCAGGTTTGGAACCTTTTGGTCCCAGGTTTGCCCTTGCCTAACAGAGTCCTTCTGGGGGAGGTCCCTACACAAAGGTATGGGGGATCCCTCAGTGTGTTGAGGAATTTTCACCTGGCTAGGGCTACTAGACTGGGTGCCCCTAATCTGCTGATGGGGGGGTTCCTCTGGACAGGGGGCCCTGGGGGGTCTACTGACCTCCCTGACCTCTGCAGCCCTGGGCTGACTGAAGCAGGGTAGAGAGGGGCAGGTTACCTGCTCCAGACTGGGTACCACCTTGGAAGCGTCCTCTGCCATCAGGGGTGTGGCCAGGCCAGGCCTGACTACCTCTGGGGCAGTTCCTTCACTAGGGGTAGGGTCAGTTCCCTGAGGAGGCTGACCCCTACCTACTGTCTGGAGGGAAGAAGACTTTTCTTCAACCCTTGTGCTCTCTTTTGGGGGAGAGTGGGCCATTCTTCCAGGCTCCATTTCTCCAAAATTTCCCTGGGCTTGGGCTGTGGCCATCACAGCCCCACTAACCTTTACAGGGACACCCAGTATCCTCAGATGGGTTTAGTGTTCAACTTCAGCCCAGGCTGAAACTTCTATATCATTGCCCATCAGGCAATCTACAGGCAAGTTGGGGGGCACAGCCACTCTTTTTGGGCCTGTGACCCCTTCCCAGCTGAGATTGACTATGGCCATGGGGTGATCTGTTCTGACACCATCTATGTTGGTCACCTGGTATTTAAACTCAGGTAAAAGCTGGTGAGGGGGGACTAGTTTCCCTGCCACCATGGTGACACTAGCCCCTGTGTCCCTAAATGCCACAGCTTTCTGACCATTAATTATTGGCTCCAGTCTGTACCTGCCCAATGCATTGGGGCCCATGGTAAAGGTGGCAAATCCTATACCACCATCAGAGTCAGAGGAGTCTGTTGAGGGGGTCCTGTCTAAACTAGGGCCCACCTCTGTTCCTCTTGCAAAAGCACCTAACCTTTTGGGTGCACTACTCCCAACTGGAGGATTACTACTGGTAGTACCAGGAGGGGTGGTAGTAGTTGTAGGAGGAACATTTTCTTTATTGCCAATCCTGGGGCAACTGGGATCTGTTTTCCAGTGTCCAAGCTTTTTACAGACATGGCAATAGGGTTTCTTTTCAGGAGAGGAAGGAGTTTGGGACCCACCCCCAGAAGAGGACTTTTGGGGCCCTGTAGTGGATTTATCCTTAGATTTATCACCACCTTTCTCTTGGGACTTGGTAGAATCTTTCTTCTGGTCACCACCCTGATTCTTAGGCCTTACCTGGTTCTGACCCATTTGTCTGCCTTCTTTCCCAATTCTTGGGGAGAGGTCAGATCAGAGTCCACCAGGTACTGGTGTAAAAGCTGGTTTTGACAATTATTAAGGATCTGCTCCCTCATAATCAAATTGTACAATCCTATAAAGTCATGCACCTTGCTGCCATGTATCCAACCTTCCAGAGCCTTAGTAGCACAATCTACAAAATCAACCCAGTCTTGAGTCTGAGACTTTTGGGTGTCTCTGAACTTCAACCTATACTGTTCAGTGGTTAGGCCAAACCCATCTATCAGAGTACTCTTCAAGACTTTGTAATTGTCAGCATCCTCTTCTCTAACAGTGAGGAGCTTATCTCTACCTTTGTCTGCAAAGGAGAGCCACAAGATTGCTGTCCACTGCTCCTGAGGGACCCTTTGTACTTTACAGGCCCTCTCCAGTGCAGTTATCCATTTTTGGATGTCATCCCCACTCTGGTAGGGAGGGACAATCTTGCTCAGGTTTCTATGGTCATAAGACCTTTCCCTATCTCTGGGGAAATTGCTGCCACCATGGGACTCTAGTCCCAACTTTTTCTTTGCCTTTCAAAATCTAGGGACTCCCTGTCTATAGCCAACTGCTCTCTTCTGAGTCTATGTATAAAGCGTAATGGTCCCAGTATTAAAACATCTATATAGTGTTAAAGAAATACAGTAATATTCACAACCATAAATCAAAATAGGAGAATTAAGAAATGCTCAAGTGTTATTTAATCACACTGAACACAAGAAGCAAATTTCACAAGAAAACATTGAAAAACATCATTGATGTGCCCAAAAGGAATGGGAAAGGGAAAGGGCAGTGAAATAAGTGAGGTAGTGAGGTAAGTGACAAACACTACTCATGGGTATCACAATCCAATTGTTGGGCATGCTATTCATTGCCACACATTCTTGACAAAAAGGAGAACAAATTTATAACAATGAATTACATAGACATGTAATACAGCGAGTCACAGTGCAGCATGCACTGTTGACGATACTGGCATCAATGTTGTGTCGACGTTTCGACCCCTGAAAGTGTGTAGGTGTTCTTGAAAACCTTACTATCGGGGTCTTCCTCAGGACAAGTGGTAAGTGAAGGGGTGGATAAAAAGGGGCACCTAGAAACATAAATGAAAGGGCGAGAAATCAGGTCCAGAGCTTACAGAGGACAAGACCATGAACAAGTAAAAATCATTGTATTTACTGTGTCTGAATTAGAAGGAGGTCCTCATGGGCGCAAAAATGTCGTCGAGGACAGAGGGGGCTCAATGGCTCCAAAGTACAGAGGTGAGAGAGAGTTGGACACCTGTAGACATAAGGCATCAGTCAGTAAAGCCTCGAAGGAATCAGAGGGAACAGGAGAAGTTGACTGTACTAAATATTAAGAACAACTTACTCAAAACTTGGCTGTATTCCCAAACGTGAAAGCTACAGTAAGAATCGCGGTAAAACCGTCAATTAGATAGTGGAAGCCATCCACAGTTGATTGAAGCAAATGGTCTAAAATAAACAGAGGAGGAAAAACCAATCAAGGTGAAAACCCGATGGTATGGATAACAGGAGTCAAAGCTATAAATTTAAACAAGTGCCCAGCGCAAAATGAGTAAAAAGGTACTTGTGCGCGCCTCATTAAAAATGACAATTTTAAAGAAAAGGAACAACGTGGGGAGCATTGCCAATTAGCCGCCTGATGTTGCACTTATGCGCGCGCGGTAAAAATATACGAGATTCCATAATTATTGGGGGAAAAAACATCGTGCCTCTCAAGATACTGAGTGCACCATAACGGCATCTGATTGAAAGTCTGCAAATTACTGGCATTATAGGGTATTTAATGACATACACCGAGGCAGTGGCGCTTCTACATTGACAATTACTGAGTGCTGACTATTCAATAAGTAGAACCCCCCGGGCCGCAGGATCTAACAGAAAAGGGCCATGAAAGAGGAAAACTCACCCTCATTTGTCGGACTCCCTTCCACCGAATGGAAAGAACGCGCCGCCGGGGCGAACGGCAGTAATAAATAAATGCGTAGCCGGCGTGCCGTGAGCGCCTACGTGACGCCCGGTGTGATGCAGCCGCTAAATGCTGGCCAAAAACTCGGCAGGGAAAAAAGACTTTCTTTAAAAATATATGAAGTATGTGTATGCCGAAAAAACCTTTCTTAAACAACCTCGCCAACCGGAATGTCAACATAACTTTCGAAAAGGTAAACGTCAACAAACATAGTTAAGGCACAATGAGGACAACGTTATACATATTGTGTTTGGTTATATAGCCCAATTGTCTAACCTAAACAGGGCAAAGATATTATGAATAGATGGGCATAAATAGAGAACACACTCGTCTTAACAATCATGTATACATAATGACCCATGTGTATAAAACAAGAACTAAATCATAACAATGCGACTGGTTAAGGTGTTGAAAAATAGATAACATAGTCTATTACACAGTCATGGACACTTATATCTCACTTTAAGAATACCAACTGAAATAAACCAAAATTATGTATACATATTGGCCCATGTGTATAAAACATGACATAGATCATAGTAATGAGGCTAGTTAGTGTGCCAAAAAGTAGATAAATAATCAGTTTCACAGACATGGACAGTTATATTTCACTTTAAAAATGAACAACTGAAAGGAAACAGAAACAACCTGATTTATCTCTAATATCAAAAATTGCGATCTATATCTCAAACCTGTCAATGCCAACAGCGAGAAAAGTTAGATCACCTAAATTACAGATTGGCCTCATGACGTATTAAGGCATGCTAGTTGAGCATTGCTGGGGTCCAGTTCGTTCAGCCCATTGGCAATAGTGTCCAGACGTACCATCCATTTTAATTCTCGGATGTTCAGGATCGAGGAAATGTTCCCCCCTCTAGGCCCTAGTTCCGCTTTCTCTATCACCAGCCACTGCATTTGATCCGGGTCGTGTCCCCTTAATGTGAAGTGTTCAACTAGGGGTGCCCCTATGACCGAGCACCGAATCCTGCTTTGATGTTGCAATATTCTTGCCTTAATCTTTTGTTGTGTCTGCCCCACGTAGAGTAGCCCGCAAGGGCAAATGATGCCATAAATAACATTCATGGTGTTGCAGTTGGTGAAGGAATGTAGAGCAATCGTATGTTGCTTGTAGACAAAGTTCTTAGTGGTAATTGTAGTTTGGCAAGCTTTGCATTGTCCACATTTGTGATGCCCTTTGACCGGTGGTAGATTCCAAAGTGATTGGATTGTCGGTTTGGTAACATTTTCCAAAAAGGAGTGGACCACATGATCTTTAACACTCATTGCTTTTTTAAAAGAATGCAGGGGTAATTGTGGTTGTTCAATTTCGTCTGACACTAGGTTCCAATGTTTATTAATGACCTTTTTTATGGCATTACTTCTTGTGGAAAAAGTTGTGACGCAGATCATCCTTTGCGACGATATGTCATTCTTCAGCCTGGGATGTATGATGTAACAACGCGATCATTTAGATTGCGGTACATTACATCGCTGTTTTTACAACGCAAGTCGTTACCACGACTTGCGCTGTAGGGCGCTGGACTTAGGAATAGTATGATTTACTATTCCAACTCCAGCCTACGTACAGTAGGGAAGGTGTTGGAATAGTAAATCCCACTATTCCTTAGTCTAGAGCGCCCTCCAGTGCAAGTCGTGGTAACGACTTTCGTTGTAAAAGCAGCGATCTAAATGTACTGCGGTGTTTTGACCGCGTTGTTAAGGTCGTTTCCCTCAGCCTGGGGGTTAGCAAGGTTTCTCGTGGGTTGAACCAGGCCCTTTTCTGAGCTCTCTTCACTAATCTCCTTGGATATCCCCTCGTCATCAAACGGACACCGAGTTCTTCCGACTCAGCCATGTAGTCTGACCTCTTGGAACAATTCCTGCGAATCCGTAGAAATTGGCCCACCGGGAGATTGTCTCGCAGGCCCCGTGGGTGGTGGCTATTGTACCGCAACAGGGAGTTGCGTTCCGCCGGTTTCCGATACAATGTGGTATACAGCTTATTGTCTTCACAACAGATTTTTATGTCAAGGAAAGCTATCTCTTTAGTATCTGATTGGATGGTGAATTTTATATCCTGGTCACATTGATTGAGCCAACTATGGAAGTGGCCCAACTCAATTGTGTCTCCATTCCAGATAATCAGTATATCATCAATATACCGTTTCCACAAATTCAACCGATGGTAGAAGGGATTGTTGTTGAATATGAATGATCGCTCAAAATTGTCCATGTAAATGATAGCTAAATCCGGGGCGAAGGCTGCTCCCATGGCTACACCCTTTGTACGTAATAACATCCTTGGAAAATGAAGTAGTTTCTCTTCATTGCTATGGTCAGCAGGGAGATGATAAATTCCGTGGGGACTGCCATAGGTGCAGGTCGTTTGTCCAAGGCATCCCTCATTACTTCTAGTGCTGGTTCTTGTGGAATACTTGTATATAAGGATACAATATCGCACGTCACGAGTAATTGTTCATTTGGGTTGAAAGGTTGTTGGTCTATCAAGGTGATTGTCTGCATAGTGTCTCTTAAATATGCTTCGGTGTTCTCTGCAATCGGTTTCAAGAAGAAATCTATGTATTTGCATAGGGGTTCAAGCAATGAACCACACCCAGAGACGATGGGGCGACCAGGTGGGTTTAACATGTCCTTATGGATTTTGGGTAAAGTATAAATGGTGGGCAGCCGTGGATGTTTCTGATTGAGGTAGTCGAACTCCAGTTTACTCAAGAATCCCAGTACTTGGGCTTCAGACGTAATCCTCAGGATTTCCTCCGCCAATTCCATTGTGGGGTCCGATCTTAGTAGGGAGTAGCTGATGCCATCTTGGAGCTGTCTCATAATCTCCATTTTGTATGTTCTAGTATCCTGTACCACAATCGCACCACCCTTATCCGCGGATTTGATAACAATATCCTTATTGTTCTTCAGATTAAGGAGGGCAGCTTTTTCCAATTTGTTGGTATTAGGAATAGTATATTTATGTGTAGAGAGTAATTTCATCACATCATTCAATACCATGCTTTCATATGCTAAAATCCTGTTGCTCATTGCATTGGCAGGTGGGACAAAGGTAGATGGAACCCTTAATCCTGTTAATGTTTGCGAGGGGGAAGTTGCAGAATCTTTGAAGAAATACCTAAGGCGAATCTTTCGAAAGAAACTGTGCAGTTCAGTCTTGATGTTAAAGGTATTCGGGTAGGCAGTGGGTACAAAAGACAAACCTTTGGAAAGTATTTTCTGTTCCTCATCCTTCAGAGTGTAAGATGAGATGTTAACCACTGGATTCAACTGTATATCTTGTGTCGCATTGATATTGCTCCCTGGCTCTCCGGTTGGATTTTCTACCGCTGGGTTGTTGTTAGCTCCTACCATCTGTACACCTTGCGTCGTGTTGATATTTCTCCATGGCTCTCTGGTTGGAAATGAACCTGCTTCGGAACAGCGCCCCGGCCTCTCTCCCAGTTCACATTGGTGGGCTGCTGGCCTCTCGGTGGGCCCCTTTGCCAATTGCCCCGTCCTCTTGGGGGTCTCCATTGACCCTCGCCTAAAAAAGGAAAGTAGCCTTGTGGTGGATACCAGTTCTCCCGATACCTCTGGTCAGAGCTGGGGCCTGGTTGATCATTGTCACTGTCAGAACTCACCGATGATTCGGAAAAAGTGGTGTAGTTCCTTCTCCCCCTATAGCCACCTCGGCCTCTGCCTACAAACCGTCCTTGAGTATCCTGTTTGTAGTAATCTTCGTTGAGGTAGGGGTAGGTGCTCTTCTTGTCGTAGAACCGGATATCTTTTGAGAGTTTCTCAAGCTTTTTGTTCTGTGTCGTCGTTTTGAAATCCTTCAAAGATTTGCCCAAATTTTCTAAGGCTTCTTTAGCATTGGTCAGTGTTGAGACGCCTGCAATTTCCTGTTTAAGGATTGCAATCTCCCCAGTGAGTATTTGGACCTGCTCTGCTGCTGTCTCCACTCCCAATACCATCCAATGTCGAGAGGCGTTATTAGCAACAAAGCTGAAGCCTTCCTTAAATTTAGGTATATCGATTAAAAATTGCTGGTTCGATTTTAATCTGTAGTCCAATAGGTATTATATTGGCCTGAAGGTACTTAGTAAGCAAATGTCCATGAAGGCGAGTGCGAATGAGTTTCTTCTCAAGGCGTTCTAATCGTGCAACTTTGTCATTAAGTGTAAAATCAATGTTAGGCGTGTCGGAAGGCAAGAATTGGTTGGCACGATCCTGTATCAACTGATTAATGTACTCCTCCGTATACGACAGAGTCTCTCTCTCTACCATTTTGGAAAAAAGTGAAAAGTATCGCTAAGAATACCTCGCAGGCGTGCACCTGCTCTCAAATCATTAAAGTAGAGGGTATACCCAAAATCACTGGGACCTGGGTGTAGGACTGTATAAAGCGTAATGGTCCCAGTATTAAAACATCTATATAGTGTTAAAGAAATACAGTAATATTCACAACCATAAATCAAAATAGGAGAATTAAGAAATGCTCAAGTGTTATTTAATCACACTGAACACAAGAAGCAAATTTCACAAGAAAACATTGAAAAACATCATTGATGTGCCCAAAAGGAATGGGAAAGGGAAAGGGCAGTGAAATAAGTGAGGTAGTGAGGTAAGTGACAAACACTACTCATGGGTATCACAATCCAATTGTTGGGCATGCTATTCATTGCCACACATTCTTGACAAAAGGAGAACAAATTTATAACAATGAATTACATAGCCATGTAATACAGCGAGTCACAGTGCAGCATGCACTGTTGACGATACTGGCATCAATGTTGTGTCGATGTTTCGACCCCTGAAAGTGTGTAGGTGTTCTTGAAAACCTTACTATCGGGGTCTTCCTCAGGACAAGTGGTAAGTGAAGGGGTGGATAAAAAGGGGCACCTAGAAACATAAATGAAAGGGCGAGAAATCAGGTCCAGAGCTTACAGAGGACGAGACCATGAACAAGTAAAAATCATTGTATTTACCGTGTCTGAATTAGAAGGAGGTCCTCATGGGCGCAAAAATGTCGTCGAGGACAGAGGGGGCTCAATGGCTCCAAAGTACAGAGGTGAGAGAGAGTTGGACACCTGTAGACATAAGGCGTCAGTCAGTAAAGCCTCAAAGGAATCAGAGGGAACAGGAGAAGTTGACTGTACTAAATATTAAGAAAAACTTACTCAAAACTGGGCTGTATTCCCAAACGTGAAAGCTACAGTAAGAATCGCGGTAAAACCGTCAATTAGATAGTGGAAGCCATCCACAGTTGATTGAAGCAAATGGTCTAAAATAAACAGAGGAGGAAAAACCAATCAAGGTGAAAACCCGATGGTATGGATAACAGGAGTCAAAGCTATAAATTTAAACAAGTGCCCAGCGCAAAATGAGTAAAAAGGTACTCGTGCGCGCCTCATTAAAAATGACAATTTTAAAGAAAAGGAACAACGTGGGGAGCATTGCCAATTAGCCGCCTGATTTTGTAACAAAGTTACACTTATGCGCGCGGTAAAAATATACGAGATTACATAATTATTGGGGGAAAAAACATCGTGCCTCTCAAGATACTGAGTGCACCATAACGGCATCTGATTGAAAGTCTGCAAATTACTGGCATTATAGGGTATTTAATGACATACACCGAGGCAGTGGCGCTTCTACATTGACAATTACTGAGTGCTGACTATTCAATAAGTAGAACCCCCGGGCCACAGGATCTAACAGAAAAGGGCCATGAAAGAGAAAAACTCACCCTCATTTGTCGGACTCACTTCCACCGAATGGAAAGAACGCGCCGCCGGGGCGAATGGCAGGAATAAATAAACACGTAGCCGGCGTGCCGTGAGCGCCTACGTGACGCCCGGTGTGATGCAGCCGCTAAATGCTGGCCAAAAACTCGGCAGGGAAAAAAGACTTTCTTTAAAAATATATGAAGTATGTGTATGCCGAAAAAACCTTTCTTAACCCCTTCGCTGCTAGGCCTTTTCCCCTCCTGTGCTAAGCCTTTTTTGGCTATTTGGGGTAGTGCGCGCTTAGGCCCCTGTAACTTTTTGACCACATAAGGTATCCATGCCAAATTTGCGTCCTTTTTTCTAACATCATGGGGATTGTAAAGGTACCCAGGGTTTGTGGATTCCCCTGGAGGGGACCCAGAAATTAGTCAAAATACAGCTACATTTTGGTTTTTTTGGGAAAAAGGCGAAAAAGGGATACAGATGAAAGCGTCTTGATTTTCCCTGCAAATGGCATCAAAAAGGGGTTGTGGGGATGAAATCACCATCTTCCCAGCTTTCAGGGACAAGCAGACTTTTGTCAGAAAACCAACTTTTTTACACAGTTTTGGCATTTTTCTGGGACATAGCCTATTTTTGCTATTTTTTGTGCTTTCAACCTCCTTCCAGTTAATGGTAGAAATGGGTATGAAACCAATAATGGATCCTGGAAAGCCATACATTTATGAAAAGTAGACAAAATTCTGAATTCAGCAAGGGGTCATTTGTGTAGATCCTTAAAGTTTTCCTTATAGAAACTAACAGTTAAATAAAGGAAAAATTGAAAATTAGTTGAAAAAAACAGCCATTTGTGTCAACGTTTTCACCTGTAACTTCTTCTAATTATGACAGCTATTTGAAGGCAATATACCGTTATATCCGCTGGACCTTTCTGGTTGTGGGGATATATAGGACTTGTAGGTTCACCAAGAACCCGACGAACCCAGAGCCAATAATTGAGCAACATCTTGCAATGATTTTTTTTAAGTACCGGGTATATAGCAATTATTTTGGGAAAATGTATACATGGAAAAATTGTTATGAAAGACACCTATGTATTTCTGAAATGGGAACAAAATGTAGATTTTAGAAACAGTAGATATTTGCACATTTCCGAAATTGGGAGTACCCATACTAGCATGAGAATTATAGGTCATTTTTCAAAATGACTTATTTTTTACACATTGTCTTTCATTTGGAAGGCAGAAATGCATCGAAAGTCAATAGGTAATAACAGTTGCTCTACAATTCTGTGTTACCCTAAGTCTCCCGATAAAAATGGTACCTCACTTGTGTGGGTAGCCCTTGTGCCCACAACAGGAAATGGCTCAAAATGCAACGTGGACGTACCACATTTTCACAATGAAAAATTACCCTTTTTTTGCAAAGTGCCTAGGTGTAGTTTTTGAACCTTAGCTCTGCCGGCACCTAGGGAAACCTAGCAAACCTATACATTTTTGAAAACTAGACACCCAGGGGAATCCAGGATGGGGTGACTTGACTGCCTCCCACCAGGTTCTGTTACCCAGAATCCCTTGCAAACATAAAAAATTGTCAAAAAAACCACATTTTCCCACATTTCTGTGGTGGAAAGTTCTGGAATCTGCATGGAGCCACAAATTTCCACCCACCCCGCGTTCCCCAAAGTCTAACGAGAAAAATGGTACCTCACTTGTGTGGGTCGGCCTAGTGCCTGCGACAGGAAACGGCGCAAAACGCAACGTGGTCACACCTCAATTTCGCAGTGAAAAATGACCCTTTTTTGGCAAAGTGCCTAGCTGTAGTTTTTGAACCCTAGCTCTGCCGGCACCTAGGGAAACCTAGCAAACCTATACATTTTTGACAACTAGACACCCAGGGGAATCCAGGATGGGGTGACTTGACTGCCTCCCACCAGGTTCTGTTACCCAGAATCCCTTGCAAACATAAAAAATTGTCAAAAAAACCACATTTTCCCCACATTTCTGTGGTGGAAAGTTCTGGAATCTGCGTGGATCCACAAATTTCCACCCACCCCGCGTTCCCCAAAGTCTTACGAGAAAAATGGTACCTCACTTGTGTGGGTCGGCCTAGTGCCTGCGACAGGAAACGGCGCAAAACGCAACGTGGTCACACCTCAATTTCGCAGTGAAAAATGACCCTTTTTGGCAAAGTGCCGAGCTGTAGTTTTTGAACCCTAGCTCTGCCGGCACCTAGGGAAACCTAGCAAACCTATACATTTTTGAAAACTAGACACCCAGGGGAATCCAGGATGGGGTGACTTGACTGCCTCCCACCAGGGTCTGTTACCCAGAATCCCTTGCAAACATAAAAATTGTCCAAAAAAACAAATTTTCCCCACATTTCTGTGGTGGAAAGTTCTGGAATCTGCGTGGATCCACAAATTTCCACCCACCCCGTGTTCCCCCAAAGTCTTACGAGAAAAATGGTACCTCACTTGTGTGGGTCGGCCTAGTGCCTGCGACAGGAAACGGCGCAAAACGCAACGTGGTCACACCTCAATTTCGCAGTGAAAAATGACCTTTTTTTGCAAAGTGCCTAGCTGTAGTTTTTGAACCCTACCTCTGCCGGCACCTAGGGAAACCTAGCAAACCTATACATTTTTGAAAACTAGACACCCAGGGAATCCAGGATGGGGTGACTTGACTGCCTCCCACCAGGTTCTGTTACCCAGAATCCCTTGCAAACATAAACAATTGTCAAAAAAAACACATTTTCCCCACATTTCTGTGGTGGAAAGTTCTGGAATCTGCGTGGATCCACAAATTTCCACCCACCCCGCGTCCCCCAAAGTCTTACGAGAAAAATGGTACCTCACTTGTGTGGGTCGGCCTAGTGCCTGCGACAGGAAACGGCGCAAAACGCAACGTGGTCACACCTCAATTTCGCAGTGAAAAATGACCCTTTTTGGCAAAGTGCCTAGCTGTAGTTTTTGAACCCTACCTCTGCCGGCACCTAGGGAAACCTAGCAAACCTATACATTTTTGAAAACTAGACACCCAGGGGAATCCAGGATGGGGTGACTTGACTGCCTCCCACCAGGTTCTGTTACCCAGAATCCCTTGCAAACATAACAAATTGTCAAAAAACCACATTTTCCCCACATTTCTGTGGTGGAAAGTTCTGGAATCTGCGTGGATCCACAAATTTCCACCCACCCCGCGTCCCGCAAAGTCTTACGAGAAAAATGGTACCTCACTTGTGTGGGTCGGCCTAGTGCCTGCGACAGGAAACGGCGCAAAACGCAACGTGGTCACACCTCAATTTCGCAGTGAAAAATGACCCTTTTTTGGCAAAGTGCCTAGCTGTAGTTTTTGAACCCTACCTCTGCCGGCACCTAGGGAAACCTAGCAAACCTATACATTTTTGAAAACTAGACACCCAGGGAATCCAGGATGGGGTGACTTGACTGCCTCCCACCAGGTTCTGTTACCCAGAATCCCTTGCAAACATAAAAAATTGTCAAACAAACCACATTTTCCCCACATTTCTGTGGTGGAAAGTTCTGGAATCTGCGTGGATCCACAAATTTCCACCCACCCTGCGTCCCCCAAAGTCTTACGAGAAAAATGGTACCTCACTTGTGTGGGTCGGCCTAGTGCCTGCGACAGGAAACGGCGCAAAACGCAACGTGGTCACACCTAAATTTCGCAGTGAAAAATGACCCTTTTTGGCAAAGTGCCTAGCTGTAGTTTTTGAACCCTACCTCTGCCGGCACCTAGGGAAACCTAGCAAACCTATACATTTTTGAAAACTAGACACCCAGGGGAATCCAGGATGGGGTGACTTGACTGCCTCCCACCAGGTTCTGTTACCCAGAATCCCTTGCAAACATAAAAAATTGTCAAAAAAAACACATTTTCCCCACATTTCTGTGGTGGAAAGTTCTGGAATCTGCGTGGATCCACAAATTTCCACCCACCCGCGTTCCCCAAAGTCTTACGAGAAAAATGGTACCTCACTTGTGTGGGTCGGCCTTGTGCCTGCGACAGGAAACGGCGCAAAACGCAACGTGGTCACACCTCAATTTCGCAGTGAAAAATGACCCTTTTTGGCAAAGTGCCTAGCTGTAGTTTTTGAACCCTACCTCTGCCGGCACCTAGGGAAACCTAGCAAACCTATACATTTTTGAAAACTAGACAACCAGGGGAATCAAGGATGGGGTGACTTGACTGCCTCCCACCAGGTTCTGTTACCCAGAATCCCTTGCAAACATAAAAAATTGTCAAAAAAAACAAATTTTCCCCACATTTCTGTGGTGGAAAGTTCTGGAATCTGCGTGGATCCACAAATTTCCACCCACCCCGTGTTCCCCAAAGTCTTACGAGAAAAATGGTACCTCACTTGTGTGGGTCGGCCTAGTGCCTGCGACAGGAAACGGCGCAAAACGCAACGTGGTCACACCTCAATTTCGCAGTGAAAAATGACCCTTTTTGGGCAAAGTGCCTAGCTTTAGTTTTTGAACCCTACCTCTGCCGGCACCTAGGGTAACCTAGCAAACCTATACATTTTTGAAAACTAGACACCCAGGGGAATCTAGGATGGGGTGACTTGACTGCCTCCCACCAGGTTCTGTTACCCAGAATCCCTTGCAAACATAAAAAATTGTCAAAAAAAACACATTTTCCCCACATTTCTGTGGTGGAAAGTTCTGGAATCTGCGTGGAACCACAAATTTCCACCCACCCCGCGTTCCCCAAAGTCTTACGAGAAAAATGGTACCTCACTTGTGTGGGTCGGCCTAGTGCCTGCGACAGGAAACGGCGCAAAACGCAACGTGGTCACACCTCAATTTGGCAGTGAAAAATGACCCTTTTTGGCAAAGTGCCTAGCTGTAGTTTTTGAACCCTACCTCTGCCGGCACCTAGGGAAACCTAGCAAACCTATACATTTTTGAAAACTAGACACCCAGGGAATCCAGGATGGGGTGACTTGACTGCCTCCCACCAGGTTCTGTTACCCAGAATCCCTTGCAAACATAAGAAATTGTCAAAAAAACACATTTTCCCCACATTTCTGTGGTGGAAAGTTCTGGAATCTGCGTGGATCCACAAATTTCCACCCACCCCGCGTTCCCCAAAGTCTTACGAGAAAAATGGTACCTCACTTGTGTGGGTCGGCCTAGTGCCTGCGACAGGAAACGGCGCATAACGCAACGTGGTCACACCTCAATTTCGCAGTGAAAAATGACCCTTTTTTGGCAAAGTGCCTAGCTGTAGTTTGTGAACCCTAGCTCTGCCGGCACCTAGGGAAACCTACCAAACACACACATTTATGAAAAGTAGACACCCGGGGGCTTCCAGGGAGGTATGGCTTGCGTGGATCCTCCAACGTTTCCTACCCAGAATCCCTTGCAAACCTCAATTTTAGCTGAAAAAATCACTTTTTCACACATTTGTGTGTGGGAAAGTGTGGCATCACTGGCCTCACACAAATTTCCTACCACCCAGCGTTCCCCCAGGTCTCCCGATAAAAATGGTGCCTCACTTGTGTGGGAGGCCCAAGTACCCGCGACAGCAAGGGCCCACAACGTAGTGAGGCGACCTCAAAATGGCCTTTCACAAAACCACCTGGTTTTGCAAGGGAGTCACCTGGGTTTTGGCCCCGTGCTCAGCGGCCATCTAGGGAAACCTACCAAACCCACACATTTCTGAAAAGTAGACACCCGGGGCTTCCAGGGAGGTATGGCTTGCGTGGATCCCCCAACGTTTCCTTACCCAGAATCCTTGCAAACCTCAATTTTATCTGAAACAATCACTTTTTCACACATTTGTGTGTGGGAAAGTGTGGCATCACTGGCCTCACACAAATTTCCTACCACCCAGCGTTCCCCCAGGTCTCCCGATAAAAATGGTGCCTCACTTGTGTGGGAGGCCCAAGTACCCGCGACAGGCAAGGGCCCACAACGTAGTGAGGCGACCTCAAAATGGCCTTTCACAAAACCACCTGGTTTTGCAAGGGAGTCACCTGGGTTTTGGCCCCGTGCTCAGCGGCCATCTAGGGAAACCTACCAAACCCACACATTTCTGAAAAGTAGACACCCGGGGGCTTCCAGGGAGGTATGGCTTGCGTGGATCCCCCAACGTTTCCTTACCAGAATCCCCTGCAAACCTCAATTTTAGCTGAAAAAATCACTTTTTCACACATTTTTGTGTGGGAAAGTGTGGCATCACTGGCCTCACACAAATTTCCTACCACCCAGCGTTCCCCCAGGTCTCCCGATAAAAATGGTGCCTCACTTGTGTGGGAGGCCCAAGTACCCGCGACATGCAAGGACACAAAACGTTTTGAGGCAACATCAACATTGCCTATCAAAAATGTTTTGGGCCCTTCCTGTCGCGGGTACTTGGGCCTCCCACACAAGTGAAGCACCATTTTTATTGGGAGACCTGGGGGAACGCTGGGTGTAGGAAATTTGTGTGAGGCCAGTGATGCCACACTTTCCCACACAAAATGTGTGAAAAAGTGATTTTTTTCAGCTAAAAGTGAGGTTTGCAGAGGATTCTGGGTAAGAAACGTTGGGGATCCACGCAAGCCATACCTCCTGGAAGCCCCGAGTGTCTACTTTTCAGAAATGTGTGGGTTTGGTAGGTTTCCTAGATGGCCGCCGAGCACGGGCCAAACCCAGGTGACTCCTTGCAAAACCAGGTGGTTTTGTGAAAGGCCATTTGAGGTCGCCTCAATACGTTGTGGGCCCTTGCCTGTCGTGGTACTTGGGCCTCCCACACAAGTGAGGCACCATTTTATCGGGAGACCTGGAGAACGCTGGGTGGTAGGAAATTTGTGTGAGGCCAGTGATGCCACACTTTCCCACACAAAAATGTGTGAAAAAGTGATTTTTCAGCTAAAAGTGAGGTTTGCAGAGATTCTGGGTAGAAACGTTGGGGATCCACGCAAGCCATACCTCCCTGGAAGCCCCAGGTGTCTACTTTTCAGAAATGTGTGGGTTTGGTAGGTTTCCTAGATGGCCGCCGAGCACGGGCCAAACCCAGGTGACTCCTGCAAAACCAGGTGGTTTTGTGAAAGGCCATTTGAGGTCGCCTCAATACGTTGTGGGCCCTTGCCTGTCGCGGGTACTTGGGCCTCCCACACAAGTGAGGCACCATTTTTATCGGGAGACCTGGGGAACACTGGGTGGTAGGAAATTTGTGTGAGGCCAGTGATGCCACACTTTCCCACACAAAATGTGTGAAAAAGTGATTTTTTCAGCTAAAAGTGAGGTTTGCAGGGATTCTGGGTAAGAAACGTTGGGAGATCCACGCAAGCCATACCTCCCTGGAAGCCCCGGGTGTCTACTTTTCAGAAATGTGTGGGTTTGGTAGGTTTCCCTAGATGGCCGCCGAGCACGGGGCCAAAACCCAGGTGACTCCCTTGCAAAACCAGGTGGTTTTGTGAAAGGCCATTTTGAGGTCGCCTCAATACGTTGTGGGCCCTTGCCTGTCGCGGGTACTTGGGCCTCCCACACAAGTGAGGCACCATTTTTATCGGGAGACCTGGGGAACGCTGGGTGGTAGGAAATTTGTGTGAGGCCAGTGATGCCACACTTTCCCACACAAAAATGTGTGAAAAAAGTGATTTTTTCAGCTAAAAGTGAGGTTTGCAGGGGATTCTGGGTAAGGAAACGTTGGGGATCCATGCAAGCCATACCTCCCTGGAAGCCCCGGGTGTCTACTTTTCAGAAATGTGTGGGTTTGGTAGGTTTCCCTAGATGGCCGCCGAGCACGGGGCCAAAAACCCAGGTGACCCCCTTGCAAAACCAGGTGGTTTTGTGAAAGGCCATTTTGAGGTCGCCTCAATACGTTGTGGGCCCTTGCCTGTCGCGGGTACTTGGGCCTCCCACACAAGTGAGGCACCATTTTTATCGGGAGACCTGGGGGAACACTGGGTGGTAGGAAATTTGTGTGAGGCCAGTGATGCCACACTTTCCCACACAAAAATGTGTGAAAAAGTGATTTTTTCAGCTAAAAGTGAGGTTTGCAGGGGATTCTGGGTAAGGAAACGTTGGGAGATCCACGCAAGCCATACCTCCCTGGAAGCCCCAGGGTGTCTACTTTTCAGAAATGTGTGGGTTTGGTAGGTTTCCCTAGATGGCCGCCGAGCACGGGGCCAAAAACCCAGGTGACCCCCTTGCAAAACCAGGTGGTTTTGTGAAAGGCCATTTTGAGGTCGCCTCAATACGTTGTGGGCCCTTGCCTGTCGCGGGTACTTGGGCCTCCCACACAAGTGAGGCACCATTTTTATCGGGAGACCTGGGGGAACGCTGGGTGGTAGGAAATTTGTGTGAGGCCAGTGATGCCACACTTTCCCACACAAAAATGTGTGAAAAAGTGATTTTTTCAGCTAAAAGTGAGGTTTGCAGGGGATTCTGGGTAAGGAAACGTTGGGGGATCCACGCAAGCCATACCTCCCTGGAAGCCCCCGGGTGTCTACTTTTCAGAAATGTGTGGGTTTGGTAGGTTTCCCTAGATGGCCGCCGAGCACGGGGCCAAAAACCCAGGTGACTCCCCTTGCAAAACCAGGTGGTTTTGTGAAAGGCCATTTTGAGGTCGCCTCAATACGTTGTGGGCCCTTGCCTGTCGCGGGTACTTGGGCCTCCCACACAAGTGAGGCACCATTTTTATCGGGAGACCTGGGGGAACGCTGGGTGGTAGGAAATTTGTCTGAGGCCAGTGATGCCACACTTTCCCACACAAAAATGTGTGAAAAAAGTGATTTTTTCAGCTAAAAGTGAGGTTTGCAGGGGATTCTGGGTAAGGAAACGTTGGGGGATCCACGCAAGCCATACCTCCCTGGAAGCCCCCGGGTGTTTACTTTTCAGAAATGTGTGGGTTTGGTAGGTTTCCCTAGATGGCCGCCGAGCACGGGGCCAAAAACCCAGGTGACCCCGCTTGCAAAACCAGGTGGTTTTGTGAAAGGCCATTTTGAGGTCGCCTCACTACGTTGTGGGCCCTTGCCTGTCGCGGGTACTTGGGCCTCCCACACAAGTGAGGCACCATTTTTATCGGGAGACCTGGGGGAACGCTGGGTGGTAGGAAATTTGTGTGAGGCCAGTGATGCCACACTTTCCCACACAAAAATGTGTGAAAAAAGTGATTTTTTCAGCTAAAAGTGAGGTTTGCAGGGGATTCTGGGTAAGGAAACGTTGGGGGATCCACGCAAGCCATACCTCCCTGGAAGCCCCCGGGTGTCTACTTTTCAGAAATGTGTGGGTTTGGTAGGTTTCCCTATGTGGCCGCCGAGCCCCTGGCCAAAACCCAGGTGACCCCCTTGCAAAACCAGGTCATTTTGAGATAATGTGTTGTTTATTTCTGCAGCGTGAAAATTTTGGCACAATATTGCAAGGAAAATGTGACAGACATTTTGAGGTTTGCAGGACATTGTGGGTACCATAACTTGTTGGGATCCACAAGAGAGATATCACCATGTACTCCCATGGGTGTTTCGTTTACGACAATATCTACAGTTGGTAGGTTATTCTTAGACGGAATGTACACCTTGGCAGACAGACTAAAAAGACAAAGATTACTGCACAGCCATCTATTCCTCAAGCACACACACATACTGGTTGGATTTGGCACGAGGGCAAGTGATGGTTCAGTATATACAATTTTATTAACAAGAGATTTCACAAAAATGAAATGCACTGTCAATAATTGAAAGGACAAAAACGGAACCAGTGACTCGCAGCTCGTGAGCTGTAAAGCCACGTCAAGGCCCCAACCGCTTTACAGGCCATTCACACACCTTTCATACGTGATACACACAAGACCATTCACACCCCAGGCACGAAACAAACACATTACAACATTCACAAAAAGGGACAAGGTACACCCTGCTTGAGAAAGACAAAAAAAATATTACTGCACAGCCATCTAATCCTCAAGCACACACACACATACTGGTTGGATTTGGCACGAGGGTGAGTGATGGTTCAGTATATACAATTGTATTAACAAGTGATTTCACAAAAATGAAATGCACTGTTAATAATTGAAAGGACGAGAAACTGAACCATTGACTCACAGCTCGTGAGCTGTAAAGCCACGACAAGGCACCAACCTCTTTACAGGCCATTCATACACCTTTCATACGTGTGACAAATACAAAACCATTCACACCACCAGCCGCGGGCCCATCACATTACAACACTCACACCAGCAGACAGCGCCATTCAAGGGCCCATCACTTTCACACGCCCACATTCCTAACACAGCAACCACACAAGCTGATGGATTGCGTGGAGTGTCGCTCGGCTAGCAGTGTGTGTAGTGACCAGCAGCAAGTCACTACTCACACACTGCCAGCCGAGCGCCAGTCCACGCACACCGCCAGCCAAGCGCCACTCCACGCACACCGCCAGCCAAGCGCCACTCCACGCACACCGCCAGCCTAGCGCCACTCCACGCACACCGCCAGCCTAGCGCCACTCCACGCACACCGCCAGCCTAGCGCCACTCCACGCACACCGCCAGCCTAGCGCCACTCCACGCACACCGCCAGCCAAGCACCACTCCACGCACACCGCCAGCCAAGAGCCACTCCCCGCACACCGCCAGCCAAGCGCCACTCCACGCACACCGCCAGCCAAGCACCAGCCTACACACACCACCATCACATTTAGGATTTTTTTATACAAAAAGAAAACACAAACAAATTGCAAATAGATACAAATCTACTAACACAAAATCAGAAACTAAATACATTGCACTAATGCCAACCTTGAAACAGAACAACAATTCTTAAACATTACAGACCAGGCAGTTCACTTTACCACTCATGGTTGCTCCCAATAATTCTTTTGCTTGTGGTACGCTCTATAACAAGCAGGCACACACAGCCCAGGGTTAGAAGGACACTCAGGGCAGTACATACGAGTCTCCTTCCGCGTACCTCTTCGCCAACAGACTCTACATCTCCTAGTGGGAAAGTCTTTTGAGAGTGTAGGAGGAATGTGATCAGGAAAGTGGCGATCTTTCAATCGAGCCACATCCTCCACCACTCCAACTCTAGGAACACTTGCCTGTTCCACAACAACAAGGCTGCCTATGACAGACTCCTGAAACTGAACAAAAGTCAACTTTGACGCAGGAGAACACTCCTTGAACACAACAAAAGCATTGAAAGTTGCTAAATTGAAGAGATGGATGGCCAACTTCTTATACCAAATGTAAGACTTACGAATAGCAGTGTAAGGTTCCAACCTCTGATCTACTCTATCAACACCACCCATGTGCTTATTGTAGTCTAAAATGCACACAGGTTTGCGCACTTCAGCAATCTGACCCCAAACAGCCACAGGTGAAGTACTCTCATCATGGATGGTAGTCAGCATGTACACATCCCTCCTGTCCACAAATTTCACAGCTAGTAGTTCCTCACTACGCAAGGCACTGCACTGTCCCCTCTGAAGTTTTTTGCAAACAAGCTCTTTTGGATAACCTTTACGGTTAGAGCGGATTGTGCCACAAGCAAAAGTGTCCACTTTGAACAATTCCTTAAACAATTGCACAGCAGTGTAGAAGTTATCAAGGTACAAATGGTGGCCTCTGTTAAACAGTCCTCTAGCAAGTTCCCACACAATTTTCTCTGAAACTCCTACTAAAGTGGACGGACAACCAGGGGGTCAATAGTGGAATCCCTACCAGTGTACACACGCAAATTAAAAACATATCCTGTCCTACTCTCAGACAACATATACAGCTTAATTCCATAGCGTGCCCTCTTGCTAGGAATGTACTGCCTAAAAACCAAACGGCCCTTGAACAGCACCAAAGACTCATCAATAGATATTTCTTTCCCTGGAGTATAGATCTCTGAAAATCGATCTACAAAGTGATCAAGAACAGGCCGAATCTTAAAAAGACGGTCACATTCAGGGTGATCTCGTGGCAACGCCAAACCATTATCAACAAAATGCAGCATCCGAAGCAAAAGTAAATACCGATCACGAGTCATAACTGCAGGAAATATGGCCGTTGCCATCAAGGGACTGGTAGACCAATATGAACCCATGGACGGCTTCCTTATCAAACCCATCAAAAAAGTCAAACCCAAAAACTTCTTCATCTCTTCCAGATTTGTGGAACTCCACCGGGTAGCTCTAGAATGGGGCCTAAGTCTGGCACTGTTGTCCCTCAAAAACTGTTCAGCATACAAATTAGTCTGCTCAACAATCTCACCCAAAAATACATCATCCATAAACAACTGAAAATACTGTATAGGCAAATAATGTTCACAATCCACTCTACACCCTGCATAACCACTAAAGGCAGGCAACACCGGCTGCACCATGTTTGGATCAACCCAGAGTCCAGCACTTCCAGTAGGAAGCCTAGCAGCCCCAGGCTGCAATCCAGATGCCTCTTGCACCATCGGCACAGTAGTATCCTCCTCTAAATTAGGCACTTCATCTGCACTGAGAGTACCTTCATCATCCGATGATTCCATGTGGAGAGAAAACTCACTGCCTGAATCTTCCCCTCCCTCCTCTCCCTCAGACGCACTGTCAGTCTCATAATCCTGCTCAGAGGAAGATTCAAGAAGCAAACCAACCACCTGCTGAGCAGTAATTCTACGGCTAGCCATAATGCTTACTAATAAAGGTTACTTGTCAAACAAGTCAACAACAACAAACCCTTTGTAAAAAAAAAAGAAATAAACAAAATGTAGCTTTATCACAAAGACCTATATACTCCAACACTATACCACTCACGTGACAGAAGCAGCTAGACTCACCACCACCTACTCTGCACAGACACAGTAAGGATCAACAATATCCCACTAAAAAAAGAAGAAAAAAATTACACATAAGACAATGCAAAACATCGCAAAGAATTTCATGCTCTGAACACTAACAAATATGCTGCCATTATGGCACCACTTACAAAAAAATTCATTCATGCATGACAATAATACTCATTTGGAGTACACACAACAAAAATATTTTTCTTACCAAATAAATGCAATTACGCAAAACTGCAGAACCACAACTGCCGAAACCGCAAACAGGAATCAAAAGCTTTACACTAGAATAAAAAGGAGAAAAAAACATTACAATCACATATGCAAATAATGCACCAGTCCACACACAATCCACCAGCCAAGCTAAGGGGTAGGTGGGCCTAACAGTATAAATAAAATATTCACACCCGTAAAAGGGGAGCAACCCTCGCCCTTTTGGCCACTCCCCAACACAAAAATTAAAAAAACCCTGGTGCCTAGTGGGCATTCCTGCTGCACGATCACATGATCGTGCAGCAGGAATGCACAAAAGAGGCATCGGGGAAAGGAAAACCCTTTCCTTTCCCTCGATGCCTCTTTTGATACAAACCCCCCTCCCCGAGCCAAACCTCACCTGATTTCCCCGACGCGCTGGAAGCAAATGGCTTCCAGCGCGTCGGGAAGAAAGGGAAACCCTCAATGATGTCAGCGCACCTCGCGCGCTGGCGTCATTGATGGGGCGGGGGAGGCAGGGAAGCCCTTCCCCTGCCTCCCCCAAAAAAAACCTAACGATCGGATTCCCACGGGGAGCGCCAGCGCTTCCCCGTGGGTGGTCTTATGACGAGCTGGACTCGTCATGAGCACACGAGCACTGTGTGCCATGACGAGTCCAGCTCGTCATAAGCACCGAAGGGGATAAAGGGTCAGAGTAGGATCTCAGCGGCAGACGAGGAGAAGGAACCTCCTGGTCACAGGAACTACACGAGCATTGCGCTCGAGAAATTCAAGGATGCAAAGACCTCCATCAAGGATTACAGCTAACTTTTCAGGGTGTAAATGGAGAGAAGGCACATCTCCACGCTCACGAATTCTACACGAGAATTGCGCTCGAGAAAATGAAGGATGCAAAGACCTCCATCAAGGATTACAGCTAACTTTTCACGTTGGAAATGGAGAGAAGGCACATCTGCCCTGCATATTTATCGACGAAGATGCCACCGTTTTGTGCAATACCTCTACTCAACTGGAGTACTTTCTACTGGCTAATCAGTAAGTGCTACCTCGTTGGGTAAATGTATAGTGCCTTTCCTACACTACAGCTGCGTAAAGGACCAGAAGAATTGTCTCCAGTGACCTGTGTGTCTGTAACTTTGCCACCGCGCCGAAAGCGCCGGGGTCCTTTGAGTAAGCTGTCCATCATAGTGGGGAAAGGGCGGGCATACGTTGCATACCGCTAGTGTATGTGTGGCGGGGCCAAACGAGCGGGGCTTCTAGGCCCGTTCACATGCCTCTTGTTTATAAAGGGTCAGAGCAGGATCTCAGCGGCAGACGAGGAGAAGGAACCTCCTGGTCACAGGAACTACACGAGCATTGCGCTCGAGAAATTCAAGGATGCAAAGACCTCCATCAAGGATTACAGCTAACTTTTCAGGGTGTAAATGGAGAGAAGGCACATCTCCACGCTCACGAATTCTACCCGAGAATTGCGCTCGAGAAAATGAAGGATGCAAAGACCTCCATCAAGGATTACAGCTAACTTTTCACGTTGGAAATGGAGAGAAGGCACATCTGCCCTGCATATTTATCCACGAAGATGCCACCGTTTTGTGCAATACCTCTACTCAACTGGAGTACTTTCTACTGGCTAATCAGTAAGTGCTACCTCGTTGGGTAAATGTATAGTGCCTTTCCTACACTACAGCTGCGTAAAGGACCAGAAGAATTGTCTCCAGTGACCTGTGTGTCTGTAACTATGCCAACGCGCCGAAAGCGCCGGGGTCCGTTGAGTAAGCTGTCCATCATAGTGGGGAAAGGGCGGGCATATGTTGCATACCGCTAGTGTATGTGTGGCGGGGCCAAACGAGCGGGGCTTCTAGGCCCGTTCACATGCCTCTTGTTTATAAAGGGTCAGAGCAGGATCTCAGCGGCAGACGAGGAGAAGGAACCTCCTGGTCACAGGAACTACACGAGCATTGCGCTCGAGAAATTCAAGGATGCAAAGACCTCCATCAAGGATTACAGCTAACTTTTCAGGGTGTAAATGGAGAGAAGGCACATCTCCACGCTCACGAATTCTACACGAGAATTGCGCTCGAGAAAATGAAGGATGCAAAGACCTCCATCAAGGATTACAGCTAACTTTTCACGTTGGAAATGGAGAGAAGGCACATCTGCCCTGCATATTTATCCACGAAGATGCCACCGTTTTGTGCAATACCTCTACTCAACTGGAGTACTTTCTACTGGCTAATCAGTAAGTGCTACCTTGATGGGTAAATGTATAGTGCCTTTCCTACACTACAGCTGCGTAAAGGACCAGAAGAATTGTCTCCAGTGACCTGTGTGTCTGTAACTTTGCCTCCGCGCCGAAAGCGCCGGGGTCCTTTGAGTAAGCTGTCCAGCATAGTGGGGAAAGGGCGGGCATACATTGCATACCGCTAGTGTATGTGTGGCGGGGCCAAACGAGCGGGGCTTCTAGGCCCGTTCACATGCCTCTTGTTTATAAAGGGTCAGAGCAGGATCTCAGCGGCAGACGAGGAGAAGGAACCTCCTGGTCACAGGAACTACACGAGCATTGCGCTCGAGAAATTCAAGGATGCAAAGACCTCCATCAAGGATTACAGCTAACTTTTCAGGGTGTAAATGGAGAGAAGGCACATCTCCACGCTCACGAATTCTACACGAGAATTGCGCTCGAGAAAATGAAGGATGCAAAGACCTCCATCAAGGATTACAGCTAACTTTTCACGTTGGAAATGGAGAGAAGGCACATCTGCCCTGCATATTTATCCACGAAGATGCCACCGTTTTGTGCAATACCTCTACTCAACTGGAGTACTTTCTACTGGCTAATCAGTAAGTGCTACCTCGTTGGGTAAATGTATAGTGCCTTTCCTACACTACAGCTGCGTAAAGGACCAGAAGAATTGTCTCCAGTGACCTGTGTGTCTGTAACTTTGACACCGCGCCGAAAGCGCCGGGGTCCGTTGAGTAAGCTGTCCATCATAGTGGGGAAAGGGCGGGCATACGTTGCATACCGCTAGTGTATGTGTGGCGGGGCTCAACGAGCGGGGCTTCTAGGCCCGTTCACATGCCTCTTGTTTATAAAGGGTCAGAGCAGGATCTCAGCGGCAGACGAGGAGAAGGAACCTCCTGGTCACAGGAACTACACGAGCATTGCGCTCGAGAAATTCAAGGATGCAAAGACCTCCATCAAGGATTACAGCTAACTTTTCAGGGTGTAAATGGAGAGAAGGCACATCTCCACGCTCACAAATTCTACACGAGAATTGCGCTCGAGAAAATGAAGGATGCAAAGACCTCCATCAAGGATTACAGCTAACTTTTCACGTTGGAAATGGAGAGAAGGCACATCTGCCCTGCATATTTATCCACGAAGATGCCACCGTTTTGTGCAATACCTCTACTCAACTGGAGTACTTTCTACTGGCTAATCAGTAAGTGCTACCTCGTTGGGTAAATGTATGCCTTTCCTACACTACAGCTGCGTAAAGGACCAGAACAATTGTCTCCAGTGACCTGTGTGTCTGTAACTTTGCCACCGCGCCGAAAGCACCGGGATCCTTTGAGTAAGCTGTCCATCATAGTGGGGAAAGGGCGGGCATACGTTGCATACCGCTAGTGTATGTGTGGCGGGGCCAAACGAGCGGGGCTTCTAGGCCCGTTCACATGCCTCTTGTTTATAAAGGGTCAGAGCAGGATCGCAGCGGCAGATGAGGAGAAGGAACCTCCTGGTCACGGGAACTACACGAGGATTGCGCTCGAGAAATTCAAGGATGCAAAGACCTCCATCAAGTATTACAGCTAACTTTTCAGGGTGTAAATGGAGAGAAGGCACATCTCCACGCTCACGAATTCTGCAGGAGAATTGCGCCCTCCCTCCCTCGTGGGCATTCCTGCTGCACGATCACATGATCGTGCAGCAGGAATGCACAAAAGAGGCATCGGGGAAAGGAAAACCCTTTCCTTTCCCTCGATGTCTCTTTCGAATCAAACCCCCTCCCCGAGCCAAAACTCACCTTATTTCCCCGACGCGCTGGAAGCAAATGGCTTCCAGCGCGTCGGGAAGAAGGAAACCCTCAATGATGTCAGCGCGCCTCGCGCGCTGACGTCATTGATGGGGAGGGCGGGGGGCGGGGGAGGCAGGGAAGTCCTTCCCCTGCCTTCCCCCAAAAACCCGACGATCGGATTCCCACGGGGGAGCGCCAGTGCTTCCCCCGTGGGTGGTCTTATGACGAGCTGGACTCGTCATGAGCACACGAGCACTATGTGCCATGACGAGTCCAGCTCGTCATAAGCACCGAAGGGGTTAAACAACCTCGCCAACCGGAATGTCAACATAACTTTCGAAAAGGTAAACGTCAACAAACATAGTTAAGGCACAATGAGGACAACGTTATACATATTGTGTTAGGTTACATAGCCCAATTGTCTAACCTAAACAGGGCAAAGATATTATGAAAAGATGGGCATAAATAGAGAACACACTTGTCTTAACAATCATGTATACAGAATGACCCATGTGCTTCTGAGTCTCAGCTGAGCCTCTCCATATTTGAGCAGTCTCTCTTTCCTCTCACTGGAGGATTCCCTCCTATGAGAGGAAACAGAGGTCCCTACTGAGGTGTCAGAGTGGTTAGACTCCTGAGAAGGAGATCTAACCCTTCTTGGCACACTCTCAACTCTTCCTGGGGGACAAAGGGGAGGTCATTCTGATCCTCCTCCTCCTCCTCAGGAGTAGCTGGATTATCCAGGTCAAGGTCATTGTCACCTTCCTGGCCAGTTTCAGAGGTTGGGTCCTGGTTATTTTCATCCCTGGTCCCTTCCTCTTCTTCTGCCCCACCCTGTCTGCCTACCCCTTCAGACCCTGGTAGTCTTCTGAGATCATCCAGCAGGAGTACCTCTATGAGGCGTTGGGTGTTGGCACTTTTGCCTGTCTTCAGTTTCCTAGCAGTGCTTAATGCTCTCAATTCCAAGAATGGGAGATTATCATACTTGGAGGGAAGAAGCCCATTGGCTTCTGGCTGGGACCCACTGGTTCCTGGCCCTGAAGACATTACTAGTGTGGTGAGGTGTATGCACTACCTACTCTAGTGTGGCCTACTAAACTCTCTTGAGTTGTAGAAAGGGTGTGCTATCCCTTAACACACAACTCTAAGTTCAGTAGAACTTACTGTATCCTAAGCTTGTTTTATATGTACCTAAGGTACCCTTAGTGGTTTTCAGTTGATCAATTCAATTGAGATTATCTGGTAAAACAATAGCAAGCTGGAATCCCACACGCTGCACACCAATGTGAGAAGTTGGCCTGGTATATGCTGTCCGCTAATTATAGTGGGCACCTTGCACCAGTCCAAACAACCCCTTATTGGAGATAGGTTAAAGACAACCTTTATTGAAAGCTATCCTAGTGGTAGCTATGGAGAGCAGCCTTCAGGCTAAGTCTTGAAGGAATGTAAAGCAGCTTGTTTTACCAGTCTATAATCTCTTGAGTGACCAAATGAAAGAGGACCACACCAGGTATATATTCAAAATATATGTATTTATTGCTAAACACACCCCTCTAGTCTCTTTATGAGGCTAGAGTTCGAAGTACATAAGTTACAAGTCAGTTATCAACAGTAATAGCACAAATACACGTTTGAGCCCTGGGGGCGTACCAAACCATATACCAATAAAGTGGTATAAGAACCATGACTGAGCTAGACACAAGGCCTAGAGCCTGTAGAAGTGCTTGGCCCTCAAGGAACCACCCAAGGTAGTGACACAGGGGACCCACGGGGGACGCGTGCAGTGTGAGAACACAGCCGCGAGCCGCCGTTGACTTCTATGGGGAATGTCGCGGTTGGAGTTTTAAAGAAAAAGGACACTTAGAGGAGGACTTGGAGCAAACCCCTTTAGAACTAGGTTGTTCTAGAGTCTATACCCACGGGAGCACCGGAGTACTCGAGTTACCTCACCCAGGGAAGCCGGGTGCATAGGTGTCTTTCGGGGTCGGGTTTCGTCGTCGTTTTCAATGGCGATCTGCTGCAAAGTGCTGCTGGCGACCAAGTCGAAAGTGTTCGGGTGGATCCAAGGGTGGATCGAAGATCTGAAGAACCTGAAAGCAGAGGGGACAGAGTCTGGGTCACTAGCCAGTGACCAGGAAGGCGATGAGCAGAGGCCCACCGATGTCGGGTGCTTCAGGTAGGTTGACGGTCATCTTGAATCTTCAGCCACGAGGTCCAGGAGGCGTTGACGACAACCAGGAGCTGGATTCTAGCTGTCCCATGATGTCTGTCGATTGCAGGGGTGTCGGCGACCGGATTGGACCCAACAAGCCTTGGCAACGGCAAGTCTTGTAGAAACAAAGAAAGGACGTTGATGCAGACCAGCAAGGTCTGGGGGACTCACCCAGCAAGGGTAAGTCAGGGCATGCCTGGAGCAACTAGGAAAGCCCAAGCAGAAGAAGAGTTGCCTTCGGGAGGGCCCACTAGCCAATGGACTAGCGACCGCGAAGGAACCTTGAGTGGACGCACTTGGAGCTGGCTCACAGGACACTCGTAGAGTGGAGGCCAGTGATCTTCGGTGCAGTCAGTGCTGGAGGCGGGGGCTACTGGGAGCCCAAAGCACAACTTTGTGGGAGACCAGGAAGAGGATGCACTTGCAAATGTGCTTGGTGTCCAGGGGTCACGGTTCCACATTACCCACGATAGCTACGTGCCTCAGCTTTGCTGGGGACTCAGGGCAGCCTCGGTGAAGTCTGGAAATCCACCTCTGGTGATGCAAAGACTTCGGCGTCTGGCGGGAGCTTCAGCGATGCAGACCGGACAATTGCTTCTTAGGTGCCTGCCAAGCAGGGAGTCACTCCTTGACCCCAAGGGAGATTCTTCAGTCCTCTAATCTTCAGGTAGAGCGTCGAAGGTCCAGGATTCAGTGTCAGAGTTTCATCCAGGGTAATCTAAAGTCCTAAGGACTGGGGTCCCATACTTATACTAAGTTAGGGGGTTGGACATACTCTGGGGACCCACCTATGGGAGGGTCAGGGAAGAGGGGTGGTTACACCCATTCCCTTTGTCCAGTTTCACGCCAGAGCAGGGGCAGGTAGCCCCTGCAACCAGTTTGAACTGGCATATGCACAGGGACACCAAATGTGCCCCCAGTGCAGGACTTCAAAGCACCAGAGGGTGCTCCCGCCCAGCCCCAATACACATTATCCTGTCTGGGGAGGTGGTTACACCTCCTTGGGACAGGAAATCTATTGTCCAGGCCTCCCCTGCCGGAGTTTCAGTCAGCAGCAGGAGGCCAGACCCGTGTCTGTGGCAGCGGCATCCATTTTGTGATGCCAGGGCTGTGGAAAGAAGTTACCGGGTAGCCCGGGGTGTACATGTCTCTCCCTCTAGAAGGGTGGAATGCGGCGGGGGGGGTAGTATTCCAAGATGTTTGACACCAAACACAACATGTTTCTGTGCAGCCATCCCAAAGTTAGCATTTACCGCGAGGATATAATGTACTTAAGAGTATATGGTCAGGCTGCACCACAAACAGCATCAGAGGATTGACTCCGAACACTGCAGAGGGGCCCTGCTCATGCAGGGGCACCCTCTCACATAAAAACCCAGCTCTCTGCCTTCAGGATTGTTAAGGCCTGCCATAGGAGTGACTTATAGGTTTATTTGTGTGTGCAATTGTAGTGATATAGGTAGCCTATATCACAGTAAGGGGTGCATGCACCACCTTACCCAGGCTGCAGTAGCCGACCTGTGGTGTCATTTTGGATGGCCTTCCAGGGTGGCACAATACATGCTGCAGCCCCTGGTAGGCCTCTGAGGTACCTATGCCCTGGGTACATAGTATACCATATACTAGGGACTTATAAGGGCACCCCAGATTCCAATCAAAGATGTACCTAAGGTACATGGAAACCACGTTATAGAGGAAGCAGATAGACTGGGGCCCTGAATAGCAGGATCCCAGTCCAACTAAGTCATAAACCAGCAAAACACCAGGAAAAAAGTGGGGGCAACCATATAGTCAGATTCCACCTTCCTACAAACATTTCAGCTTTCCCAGTCGCTGATGGCATCGTATGGGATGCAGTAAATTTCCAAATTCATGGAACAACCGAGATTATTAATGTACTGAATGTCCTCCGTGTTTCCATGGGTGATGTGGTGAAAAGTAATGTTCATTCTGACGATTGGGATGTGCATGCCGTTTAATCGTTATTCTCTGATTTGAAATATTATGCTGCTTTTAATGCTGAAGATTTGTACTTAAATTCTGCAAGTTATGCTGATTTATATTGTTACCAGCATTGGGGCAACCATTTTCTCCATAAACCAAGTACACTTCGGGGTACTTTTACTTACACCCAATGGGAACATTGTCCGACCCCTTTACCAGGTAGCTCCCAAACACTTAAAAGTAAGTTTACTTACTTTACAGACTTTGATAGATCAAACCCTGGGTCCTTGGTATGGGTCATGTTGACCCATACCAAGTTGCTATATTCGAGTTCCTTTTTGGACGCATTAGCCATGGGTGGTTATGAGCACTGGCGGGACACCGTTGACTTGAAATCTATTTGGGGCACCAGATCATGGCAGGTACGCGATAGGGAAGCCTTACACCGTGCTTGCCTAATCCCGGCCCAGATTTTATTTTTAAATAGTACGATCTTTCAAACGACATGTTGGGGTTTGGCTACTTCCAAACAGTTGAATGCACCCTCCATTCCCGTGCTGTCTTCCACTCCCAACGAGAGCTTGCATTTCAATATTTCCCTTGTAAATTTGCAGGCTTTGTTTCAACATAATTCCTTTAATATTTCTACGTTTGTTCAGTCACCCTGGTTGGCTTGGCCCATAGCATCAAATGCCTGCCAGCTACGTTTTCATGACTCTGCTCCTGGATACAAACAGGATAGGCCAGATCCAAGGTTTTCTGACTCTCGTACTGTTACAACATATTCTGTTGGTAAATTGTGTAAACGGTGGTTGCAGCACTCTTCATTAGATTCTGTAAAACAACTTTTGTCACTCCTGTCAGGCACCATTGATCTGTCCGATTTTGTTCTAGGGCCTCGGGGTCCTAGACCTAAAAGGTTTATATATGAGACTTACAATGAACTATGGAAGCTTTCGCAAATTAAAGCTGCTTCCCGTTTACAGGAAATCGATCAGGCAAATCTAGAAAAAGTGCTTGCTGCAGTTGACAATAGTATTAATATTCTGTCTTCCCGCATTTATACATTAGAAAATATTGTTTCATCTGTTGTTGATATTGTACAGGATGATGTGTCTGTGTTATATCATGGTCATAATCAATTGCGTTCAGTAATGCAGTTTGCATGGACGTTGCAGACATTGAAAATGGGCAAGGTTCCATGGCATTTTTTGAACACGTCTGCCTTGTTCTTGCCATTTAATTTAACTGACAAACAGCAATTCATGTCCATGAAAGATGCTACATACACTCTCTTACATATCGAAAAGATAGAGCCGTTACCATTCTCTGTGGCGGAGACTGACTCTGCAGTGTGGCTAGTCCACGGGGTTATTGCTTTGCCTTTTTCTTTATTTGAGTTCAGCTCATGCATGAAACATTATCCTGTTGGCCGTTTTCAGCCTTTAGGAAGTGCCTTCTTGCATGAACTTTGGTCCCTGCCTTTCATGTACAGATGCCTTAGGGACGGAAAGGAGGTCTTTCTCACAGGAGAGTCTCCCAGTTGTCCCTCAACGATGGGGAATGGGCCTGCTGCCTCTGACCCAATATGGTTTGATACAAAGGTCAGGCTACCCACAGACATGTGGGAGTGTGTTGACCCTCATCATCAGTTGGGCTATGATGAGAGGCGTCTTGAAGAAGAAGAAGTGGTAGAGGACGAGCCAGTAGAGGCAGAAGAACGCAGCTGGTGGCAAAGTGGTGCATGCGGGAGAGGTTCGCTAAGGTTGTGCATAGTGTGTTACAGGAAGGACGTGCTGTTGGAAGACCAGGCACATGGAAATGGTGGATGTACAAACCTTTCAGCTTGTTAGGTGGCTGGGTCAGGTCCGGAGTCTGACCTTGACACCAGGTAAGGGCACTAGTGGGGGCGTAATAGGTGGGGACAAGAGGAAGGTGTCCATTGGGGTGGAGGCAGTGGGAGACAGGGACAGTAAGATGTCTGACTGAGGAAAGGTTTGTACATAAAAGACACCGCGGTGGGGGCAGACACAGACAAACAGCTGTCAGCAGCTGAAGCGATAACCATCAGGGGTAAGTCCAAGAAGGAAGTGGAGCAAGGGGGGGGTGACACCGGCGGGAGAGTCAGGGGCTTCATGCAGCACTGGTTATGCCACAGGAGGGAGGTGAAGGGGACGGGGCATGGGAGAATAAGGTAGCACAGGACAGGGGGCCAAGGAGAGCAAGGAACTTAAGATTAAGAAGCTCCCGTATAAGGGAGTAACAAAGCCATGGGTGCCTATTTAATGTTGGGTGCCAAGTAAAAAATCTGAAAGGGGAATATGTGGAGATATTGAAGCTGCACAGGGTACTTTCGGCAGTAAAGGAGTCCAAAGAAGAAGAGTATGAGCTGTCCAAAAGGTCCAAGGTGCCAGCAACCATAGAGCATTCTTAATTTTCGCAAGTGTATGCTGTGAAAAGTATCAGGATCAGTGTGTGCCCATATTTAAATATATGTATGTGATCAGGAGGGCTTAGATCACATACGGGGGCCAGGCGTGGGCTCAGTACGATGAGGAATTTCAAGCACATTTATCTTGGGACCCTGAGGCAAAGTGGGGGGAAATGGATAATGATCTCTGGCACCAGACAATGAGCACGGAGAAGTTATGAAAAATGATCTTCAAAGCAAATGGCCATCCACTGGTATACAGGCCCTTTCAGCAGTGCTCCACCTGAGGGGGGGTGGGGGCAGGGCTAAGCCACAAGGGGGTGCACTCGGGACATGCTGGGACTTTAACAAAGGTTTGTGTATGAGAGAGTACTGCAAGTTTGGGCATGAATGCTCCAAATGTGATGGAAACCAGGCAGTGGTGCAGTGCTATAGAGCAGGAGGTAGCAGTCAGAGGAACAAATACGAGGGGTCTGCCAGCAGACAGCAGGGTAATCAGGTGCCAGGTAATCGAAGAGGGTGCAGGTCACATGGGACCATGGGATCATGGTCAAGGGCTCATACGTCAATTAAGGTGGAGTGCTTGGATTACTGGTTGAACCCCTACCACAAGAGAGAAGATGCAGAATTATTGAGCGCAGGTTTTCGGGAGGGTTTTAGGCTAGGGTATGAAGGTCCAAGGTTACGTCAGTGGGTGGAGAATTTGAAGTCAGCACAGTCACACAATCATGTGGTGTGAGGAAAGCTCTTAAAGGAGATACAAGAGGGCAGGATGGAGGGCTCATTCAGCACCTGGCCAAACGCAAAACCTGATAGTTCACCCATTGGTGTGGTGCCAAAAAAAGATAAGGGCCAATTCAGGTTAATAGAACATTTGTTCTGGTTGGAAGAGGGCTCTGTCAATGATTACATATCGGCAGAGGTGGCATCAGTATCTTATTCATCTGTGGACATGGCAATGGCACTGATGGAACAGGTTGGTCATGGGGACCCGTTGGCTAAGTTCGATATTAAATCGGCTTTTAGGCTGTTCCCGGTGCACCCCGTGGATTTCCAGTTACTGGGGATACAGTTTGACGGGTCCTGGTATGTGAACAAAGCCCTTCCCATGGGGTGCTCCATATCATGTGAACTTTTTGAGCTATTCAGTAACCTTCTTGCAATGGGTCTTTACATGGCAGATGTGCTGGGCCACAGTGACATACTACTTGGACGATTTCTATTTTGTAGGTCAACGCGGTTCGGCAGACTGTCAGCACTAGTTGGCAAGTTTTCAAGAGCTAATGGGTGAGATTGAGGTGCTGCTGCTACTGGAAAAAACAGTAGGGCCCAGCATGGTGCTTTCATTTCTGGGCATTGAGCTGGATTCAGTATCCATGAAGGCGCATGTAGACAAAAAAGCCCATATGAATCTTTTGCTAGACGTAATGCTAGAAAAGCAAAAAGTGACTGTCAGAGAGGTCCAGGTTCTGCTCGGCCAACTCAACTTTGTGTGCAGGGTAGTGAGGGCAGGGAGGACTTTTTGCAGGCGTCTAGGTATGTCACTAGCAGGGTTATCACTGCCTCATCACCACATTAGATTGTCGGTTGGCACAAAAGAGGATCTATGGATGTGGCACCAGTTTTGGGATGAATTCAATGGGATCCCGATGGTAGCCCCACAGGACTGGGAGTGGGATGCACAGATATACTCCAATGCCATGGGAGGGCTAGGTTTCAGTTTGCATTAGTGGAACAGGTGGTGCGTGAAGGAGTTGCCTCTGGATTGGAAGCGGGGGGCAGAAGCATAGCTTCCCTGGAATTTTTTCCCCTGCTAGTGGTGGTGACACTCTGGGGTCAGGAACTGGCACACAAAAAGGTACTTTTTCGAATTGACAATATGGTGGTTGTGTATGTGGTCAATAGATGATCTGAGTGAGACGAACAGGTGCTCAAACTGTTGTGAGTTTTTGTGATGGGTTGCTTGAGACATGATGTGGTTTTCAGGGCTAGGCATGCACTGGGGGTGGACAATGACATTGTGGATGTTCTGTCTCACCCTCAGTGGGAGAGGTTCCATGGGCTGGCCATGGACGCAGACAAGGAGAAAACCATGATGCTGACAGCAATGTGGAGCATAGACGAGAGAGGATACTTCAGCTGGTGGTAGGGTCACTGGCAGAATCCACTAGAAATCAATATGCGCATGCTTGGCAGGGGTTCATAGACAGTGGGGCTAGGCGGAGTTCAGAGGTCTGGCACAGGGAGAGGATGTAGTACAGTACATGCTAGCATTGATTGAGAAATGTTTATCCAGAATCATAATTGCAGGGGAAACTGATAGGAATTGCATTGATGGGCAAGCTCCTGTGGGGCTATGCGTCATCAGCCAGGGAGCTTGAGAGGAGGATTCTTGAGGGTTCGCCAACCCCTAGTGTGAAGGCCATTGTCGAGGCAACTCCTGGTCAAAGTGGTGGGGGTCCTCCCGGCCGTATGCAACGACAGGGAAGAAACAGTTCTGTTCTACATGCTAATGTCTTGGATGTTTTTCAGGGCTTTCAGGGTGTCCGAAATGTGAGGGCGGAGGAGTCCCAGGGTTAGTATGGAAGGATGTTGGGGGCAGGGTCGACAGTTTGGAGCTGCACATTTGGCATTCTAAGACCGATCAGAGAGCCAGAGGGAAAACAGTAGTGTTGCAGCCAGTCCCAGTTCTGAGCCTATGCCCAGTAAGGTGACCCTTCAAACTAAGGGCGATTACCGGGGCATCAGAAGGGGCAGTTTTCATGCACATGGATGGCATGGGTGATGTCTTTTCAACTTCTATGGGTTTTGAGGAAAGCATTATCAACACTGGGGTAACCGCTGGGACAGTATGGGACACATTCGTTCAGGACTGGGATGGCCACAGAAGCGGTACGACAGGGGTGGGGTAGAGGCAGGATCATGCAACTGGGTAGGTTGTCGTCAGATTGCTCTCAGTGATATGTGAGGTTGGAACGGGGGATGTTAATAGTGTCACGTTTTCTTCGTATCTCACATATACCATTCTTTCCAGGTGCAGTGGCTGGTCTGGAGTCAATAGAGCTATTGATTTGGATAGTAGGAAATTCATTTGTTCAATGGGCAGAGGGGTATGAAGTGCAGAAGGGGAAAAGCGCCATTCTTGGGCTCAATTGTTGGCTTTTTAAAGTTACTTGGCATGGCAAAAGTGGTATGCAGTGGTATGAACTGTTGCAATGCTTGAATAGGTTGTTGAGAAGGCACACATGTCCAGATATCTTGGTGCTCCACTTGGGGTAAAACAACATAGTGGTGAGGGCATTATTGAAGGAGATGAAGAGTGATCTCTTAGAAATCAAGAAACAGTGGGTGGGCAGTTTCGTCATATGGGCAGAATTTATTCCCAGGAGGCAATGGAGGGGGGTGGACAGGCCCACAGCCATTGATAAGGTCAGGTGCAAGATCAATCGGGATATGCACATTTTCTGTAAGGAAGATGGTTTTGGCCAGGTGGAGCGTCCGGTATTAAGATATGATGCTCTGGAATTTTTTAGAGAGGACGAGGTTCACTTCTCTACCTAAAGAGTGGAGCTATATGTGCTGCAAGTAAAAGAAGTGCTAGAGGAAACACTCAAGGGGAGATGGGGGAACAGGGATTCCTAGGGGGAGGTCAGAAAGTTGACGCATTTCTGAGTGTCGGTTGGCACTTTAAGTTGTCATGTTGCTAGACTAAGATGATTGTGGGGAACATAGGTGAATCAGGACAATCAGGGGGTGGCAATAAAGTTACACCTGTAGGAAGTAAAATGTTAAAAGTTAAGGTTTAGGATACTTACATAGTTAGATGTTAATAGATGTAGGTTAAAGTGTGAAGGGAGTAAAGGTCAACAGTTTAATAACAAGATAGGCGTTACAAAGTGGCAAGTTAAAAATAGTAGGGAGGAGGGGAATGATTAATGGAGGGGGTAATGACATAGGTTAATTGTTGTATAATTAAGTTTAGTTTTGGAAGGCTAAGGCATAGAGTAAATTTGTGAGGTGCACCTGTTCTCAATAAAGTGGCCTTTTTCATGCACTAAAACAACGAGCATGTGGTCTGCGCTGCTCCCCTTTATGCAAATGGGCTTTGAGGTTGGGCAGCCGACCTTGGGAGGTGTGCCCCTTGGGGTTTCTGGCAAATGGGACAGCCCAGGCTGTCTTTCAGCTGGTTTTGGGCTTGATTGATTGGGCTGGTTTCCAGCAATTTAACTAGCCATTTTCCTTGCACCAGCCACCATTTTAGGTAGAGTGACAAGGTGGCCGGTGATCTGCAGATAGATAACTTTTTCCCTCCCACCCTCCCGTTAGGAACGGCTTTTTCCAGTTAAGTTTGAGCCTTAGGCAGTTTCGTGTTGAGCACAGTTGCACAAGCTAAGATGGTTTGTATATGTTGTCACTTGATGCAGGTGCAAGGAGGTTGGCACTTTAAGTTGCCATATTAAGATGGTTGTGGTGAACATAGGTGAATCAGGTCAATGGGGGTGGCAATACAGTTACACTTGGAGGAAGTAAGAAGGGAAAAGTTAAGGTTTAGGATGCTTAGATAGTTAGATGTTAATAGACATAGGTTAAAGTGTGAAGGGAGTAAAGGTCAACAGTTTAATAACAAGATATGCGCTACAGAGTGGCAAGTTAAAAATGTAAGGGGAGGGGATGATTAAGGGACGGGGCAATGACATTGGTTTATTGTTGTATAGTGAAGTTTAGTTTTGCAAGGCAAAGGCCTAGGGTAAATTTGTGATGTGCACCTGTTTTCAATAAAGCACCCTTTTTCATACACTAAAACTGCGAGTATGTGGCCTGTGCTGCTCCCCTTTTTGCCAATTATCATTGGCATGAGGTGTATGATTTTATCTCTGAGTAGGTGGGAACATTCTCTTCCTTACATTTCTGTAGTGCCCGGTTAATATGGTCTTTTCATTTAAGACCAGTTTCAAGATGTATCCCCTTTCTCTGTGATCAATGGAGCAGGGCTAGCCTATTTTTGGTATCCCAAGCAAAGGACATTTCAATAATCCAGCCCGAGGTTTGGAACTGAACCAATGAACTACTCTGTATCTTTGGGATACAAATTGTAATATCTTTTTACACAGCTAAGATGAAAAGCAATACAATTTGTTTCACTCGATCTTTGCCTTAGCTAGAGACTCATCAGGGCATATTTGCAAGCCCCTTTTGCCTCCAGGTCGTCACTTTTTTTGATGCTTTGGTGGCATACCACCATTTCACATATTTACAAGGTTGCGTTAAGCCACTTAACGGGGCATAACGCCACCTTGTAAATATGCCCCTTTCCGTCGCAGTCCTCAGCGGCAAAGGGGCGTGCAATGGGTGTTGCAGTGGGCGTTCCACTGCAACACCCATTGCTTTTGACGTTGCCTCAGATTTACAAGGCTGAGGCAGCGCCAAAACTAATGCCAGGGAATACCTGATCTTAGTATGGTGATACAAGGAGAAATTATTCATTTCTTCTAGTATTTTGCTCTTTTGATGTGTGCTGCAGAGCAAATCGCCTCTAATGATTATTTATGTGCATAAGTTGTCCCTTCTTGCACATAAACAATCACCCTTGCAGCGCAGGCACTGTTGCAACATGGCAGCAGGGTGCCTGCACTAGACAGCTTTTTTAGCACCAGCGCTAGGGGAAATGCAGGGGTGAGCCGTATTCTTGTGAATACGGCGCATCCCTATGTTTTAAAAATGTCGGAGTGCGGTATTGCCAAATTTGGCGTAGCCTCGCGCTCCGACATTTTTTAGTAAATATGCCCCATCATGTCAAAAGCGAAGCCTCATGCCCTTCTTCTTTAATTTCCATGTTACCTGAAAAGCATCACTTGCCTGTCTTCATGTAACAGTCCAACCTGTGAGGTATGTGTAGTCTGCACTTCCGTCCCAACTACATCCAATGTGAAAAGGAAGTGTAGCATGTCTGTCTGATTTGGAACTCCAGACTTGTAACATCCAAGGATTCCTTCCACCACGCCACTGGTGGTACCAAAATGATACCAATGAGACAGGTCATAAAATCTACCCCTGTAGCCGAGGGGAGTATGGGACTGTTCTTATGTCAAGAATTTCACTACCACTAATTCAACTTCCTCTTTCCTCTCACCATCACCTTTGGCATCACTCCCATAGTGCTCTAACAGTACATCGCTTCCCTTTGTCCATGCGTAATCTTCCATCATTTGGAAATCTCTATTCTGTACTTCCTTTTCAATTGCATTCACTTTGAACAGGACATGTACCTATAACTCTATGATTTTGCAGCTCCAGTCTTGCAACTTTTTCTGCTACCTACCACAAGCAGTGAAGGCATTGTGAGGGTGCCACTGGGACAATACAACAGTCAACCGCTGCAGTTGTTGTCTTCTATAATTCACCATCTGCACTCTCTCTTCAACCTTCCACGTTCCAAACATTACTGCCTTTGAGGCCACACCCATATTGATGTCACCATCCATTACCACACTGGCTTCATTTGTGATATGTCATTCTGTTGAGAATAAGTAGCTCATACATCCATGTTTTATGAATCTTCAATCAAGCTGACCTAATTTAAATTCAACTCGTGTATTACTTTGCAGCTTCAGTATTGTACCATCTGCTACCTCCTCCCTCTGCCACCAGTGAAGGCACCACAATTAAATTGAACTCTAGCAAAACCGAGGTCATTAAGTTTGGGAATAATCCTCGTGTGTGGACACCTGAATGGTGGCCGGATGACCTTGGTTCCTGCCCCGTACCCACGAGGAAAGCAAAAAACCTTGGGGTATTGGTGGACAATAAACTCGCCATGGGTGACCAAATAAATATGGTGATCCCATCATGCTTTCTGGTCCTAAGAATCATAAGAAAAATTAAGTTTTTCCTGACCGAAAGCAGTCTCAAGACAGTGGTAACGGCCCTCATAATGTCGCGCCTGGACTACTGTAATGGCCTATATCTTAATGCCCAAAAGCAACATATCAATCGACTCCAACTGGCCCAAAATGCAGCTGCCAGATTGTTGTCAGGAATGCCGAAATTTGTCTCCGTAAAGGAGGAACTCAAGCAATTACACTGGCTCCCGGTCAAACAAAGATCACGCTTTAAGGCACTATGCACCGTTTTTAAGGCCATTAATCGAGCAGGTCCTGAGTTCCTTAGGCGCAAATTTCAATGGTATGTCCCCGGAAGAATGTTACGGTCCACTGGAGCCAAACAAGTGCAAGTTCCCGCATTTAAAAACAGTCAATTGGGGAGGCAGGAGTTTTATCACCTGTGCCTCTAGAGCCTGGAATGAGCTTCCTTTTCATCTTAGGAATGCCCCGGATCTCCTCTCCTTCCGGAAGGGGTTGAAGACTTGGCTCTTCTCCCAGTAGCATACACTTTAGTTTCCCCAGCAGCCAGTGCTTAGCGCCAGGACACCCCAGGGTAACCGTGCGCTCTACAAGTGCGATTAACATAACATAACATAACAACGTCACAAATGCCACTAGTCTTAAAAACAACCTCTGTTACATAATCATGAAGAGGACTTTGTTTCACGCTATCACTCACACTGTTTCTCCAGTAAGACAATTTTCTTTTACAAGAAAAAAAATTCTGTCACTTGCCATGTTGAATCCGACCTTCTGTGTAAACTCCCCACCTACATCACATGTGATGCCCGCAGATCCCTCTAATCACAAATAAATTCTGCATCATACTTTAATGTGTCCACACTTATTTGACATCATCTGTGGATCAACTGCTGGACTTACATGCAACTATCATCAGTGAGGGCCGATATGAATTTCGAGGAGAAAATCCACTTGTCCTGCAGGTGACCATCAGCCCAACCATAAAATGCTGGTTGGTGAGGTGGGTGTGTCCACCTCCCATTTAAGAATCATGGAACATTTATGCACACTGTGTATGCCTATGCCTAGGGAAGGCCTGCACTTGGGAGGAAGATGTTGTCATCTGTCCGACTTGACCGGGTCTCAGTGGAGTGATCTCTCTGCAACAATGTCGCAAGACTAGACAGCATCAAGTATTATAAGCAGGAGCAAAATGACATTCTATTGGCCAGAACATAGTTGCGCCTGGAACACATGAGCATGTTGTACAAGACTAAAGATAGATTGCCAAATGATGTGCTGAATTAGTTCTGTACTCTTTGGGTAAACAGACTTAAGGCACTGGCTGCAGGACATCCATCAGAAGCCTATCCCTGGTCCAATGAGATCCTCCCCTGGACCTCTCACCACCTCTAGCGCCATCTGGCAAAGAAGCACAGTTCCATTGAGCCAATGATAATAGTGCCATTCCGAAGAGGTGACTGACATTCCTCCACATTTGTGCGAGAAGATGCATACTTTTAAATTTCTCATTAAGGTCTATTACCTACTGTTAGACCTGACAGCCTTAGGGAGGTCTTACCCCAACCTTTTGCCTGCCACCCTCTATTTTTATGTACTCGCTTTTGCTGATTTTAGGACTCGGAGCAATTTACCACTGCTAACCAGTGTTAAAGTGCATGTGCTCTCTCCTTAAACATGTGATTATTGACTTACACCTGTTTGCTGGGCATAACACTACCTTGCTTCACTTGAGGGCAAGTGCTCCATGCGAGGTATTTTGCACTCTTTTTCCCTGCTTTTACCTGCTGCTAGCACCTGACTATATAGTTGTACTGCTTAGTCACAAATAACAGTATGTTTTAACTCATTTTAATAATTTCAAACAGTCTCCACCTTTTTAAAGATTTTTTATATTATACTGTTGCACTGTGCACTGTTGCCCTCGGGGCTGCTATAAGAAAACTCAAGTTACTCCCTATAGCCACACCGTAACTTGCCCGGCCAGCCAAACCAGACCACACTTATACCCCTTAACTAGCAGTCAGCAGTTACTACACCAGTTGTTGGGCCTAAGAGGAGCCCAGGAGGTGAGGCTTGGCCGAAGCCTTCCTTATGTGTAGGCCCGCCAAAAGCAAGCCCGTCTACGCCCGTCCGTGTCCGGTCTGCGGCCAGCACCAGCCATTATGCCAATTCCACTGTAGGTAAGCCGCCGTCTGCTGACTTCTTAAAGACCTTTAGGTTTACACCTGCACTCGCCTACCACTTCAGGGACCCTACAGTTTTAATGTGACCAGTTGCATGCATTGGTTGCAGGGGCGGGTTTGGTCTTTTGGATGAGCTACCTCACGCCCTCAGCACTACCTTTCTCATATGCCAGTCACTGAGATATCCCACGCTTCATTCTCTGGTGGTCTTTTAAAAACACACTCACTAAATAAACACGGGCAAGAAGGCCACAAGTTAATCGATGACCACAAGCTGGATTTCTTATTTGGTACTGAAAATTGGCTGAAATCTTGGTGTAACCCAGTCTTAGTATCTGCCCTCCCTTCGGGATGTACTATACTGAGATGCGATAGGACGGAGGGTCAAGGCGGTGGCTTTGCCATCATTTTTAGAGATAAATACCAATATAACCCTTTTGAGATTGACACTCTTAAAGGAGCTGAAAGCCTAGGCTTCTGTTTTTAATTTACTCCCTCATATTCTTTTGCTGGTTGCCAACTCTACTGTCCCCCCCCGAGCTCAGGAACTATTTTTTTAACATCTTTTGGAGAGGCACTTGCCCTCTTCTCACTCCAATACACAAATTTCACTGTTCTAGGCAATTTCAATTATCATTTTGATAACCTAGACAACCCAGAAGTAGCCAATTTTACAGACACTTTCAAAATAACAGGTCTCTCACAACTTATCCCTGCCCCACCCACCGGCTAGGGCATACGCTTGATGGAATTTGTATTAACCATCCTCATCTGACTCCCAGAGACCCCATCGTACAATCATTGTTAGACCATCGTCGGATCCCCTTCATCCTTGTAATTTTCTCTCAAGACTCCTGCCACTGGCTAAAAGAATAACCCCCCTTCTCCCAAAGTAAATGGAAAACTATGATGTCTAACCCTACCCTGTGCAATAGTCTCTCTAGCACCACTCCCACTTTCACTGGGAGGCTAAAAGACAACCTCAATTCCTTCAATGCATGGATCACCAGTACAGTCAATGAACTGGCTCCCTTGGTATGGACAAATCTGTACCGGCCAAAACACTCTGCTCTCTTGTTTACCCCATCTATAGCAAAACAAAAATTATTGTGTAAACAACTTGAACGTAAGTGGCGCCACACATATACACTGAATGACCTGTCCCAATACAGAGAAGCACAGAAATCCTACCATAGGCAAATTAAGGAGTCAAAAAAATCTTACTATACCACAGAAATCGTGAAGGCCAGATACAATGCTAAAACAATCTTCAAAATATCCAAAGAGTTCTAACAACCTAAAGCTCTTGTATGGGATATTCCCCCCTCTCAGGCCCTTTGCGACCAGATTTCCATCTTTTTGAGGAAAAAATTCGGACCATACAACAGGGATTCACACCTTCCTCCTCCACTGACCTGGTAGCCAAACTTCGGCCATACAGTATAATCGACGACCCTCAGATCACTCTGACAGCTTTTCAGGAAATTACCCTCCATCAATCGCAACAGGCCATACTTTCCTGTAAATCAGGATCCCTTTGTGACCCTTGCCTACTATCCTGTCACTAATCAGCATCTTAGTCTCTCCTTAGCCACAGCTAGTTCCCTCCACCTGCAAGCTTGCAGTTGTTAAACCTGTTAAAAAAGAACCCTAGCAGACCTGACTTCCCTTACAAACCTCAGCCCAATTTCCCTTCTCCTAATACTAATAGAATGCTTGAAAAACTAGTAAAACAGCAACTCATCACATTTCTGGAAAAGTCCAATGCACTCCATCCATTTCTGTCAATCTGGTTTTAAACCAAAGAATTCCACTGACACAGCTTTATTGGAGGTCTCCAAAACAATAAAGATGACCTTAGATGCAGGCAGTAAAGCAATGTTGATACTGTTGGATCTCTCCACAACTTTCGACACCGTCTCCCATAAAAGTTTCCTAGAGCGAATTGAAGATATTGGGATCTCGCATAAGGCACTAGGCTGAATTAATGCAAAAAGAACAATTGATGGACAGAATGCAGAACAATGTCATACATTCACCCCAGTACAGAGATCTGGGCCTAAATCCATAGTTGTTTTGCTCACCATGCCATTCCAGTTTGGACCCAGCCATATGGGGTGGCATGGTGAGCAAAAGAATGATGGATTTAACCCAGATCTCTTGACTTGGGGTGAATGTTTTGATTTGTTCTGCATTCCGTCCATCAATTGTGTGACTAGGCTGAATTAAGTCATTTTTGATGGACAGGAGACAAACAGTCACACTGAGACAATTTTTTTTTCCGTAGAACGATCAGTCACCATGGGAGTGCCACAGGGATCCCCTTTAAGTGCTGCCCTTTTTAATATCTAAATGGCTCTTCTTCTCTCCCTGATTACATCTTATGGCATTAAGACCAGCTCCTATGCTGATGACACACAGCTGGTTCTCTTACTGGACATAAAATCTTTGACATATGAACAGACTTTTCTAAACTGTCTCTCTGACATCATTTGTTGGTTGCAAAACAACCATCTTAGATGCAATACTGACAAAACGGAATTTTATCCTTCGGTAAATCCAAACCTTTTTCCCCCGCACAATGATGGCCCAGCTCTGCACCCCCTCCCATGGTTGAAGTATCAAAGAATCTGGGGGTAAAATTCGACACTGCCCTCTTATTTTACCCTTAAGCCATAGCTGTGGGAGGCATGTGTTTTAATGTAGTTAAATCCTTAAAAAAAGTATTTTACTTTCTCCCCCTTCCTGCCAGAAAGTCGGTTGCATTTGCCCTATTCACTTCCAGATTGGATTACTGTAACAGCCTCTATGCTTGGCACTCCAAACGAATAATACACAAGTTCAAGATGATCCAACATGCCGTAGCAAGACTAGTGCTGCAACTCCCTAAATGGAGCTCTGCTTCAGCAGCCTTGACAAAATTGCATTGGCTTCCCATCCTCAAAAGGATTCTTTTCAAAATCTTATTATTAGTTTT